>CAAKHB010003717.1:164943-182572 GCA_901007665.1 Aeoliscus strigatus
TTAAAATCAAAGCCAGTGAAGTCAAGAGGAAAATACTTGAGTTGTAAACGGTGAAGAGACAATATGTCTGTGAAGGTTCTCAGTCATCCAGGTCATGGTATCTTGCTGGGTTAAATCGTAGGCAAAGGACTTCTAGAGTCCTAGAAACGTCTTCAGTTCAGTTCAGAAGTTGCCTACGATTTAACCAGCATGAAGAGACAATAGTAACAGATGAAGAGACGTGATTTACCCTTTCTGGATCAATGTGACCTTGGCCAGAAGTCTCAGCTGGGAACCACATCCATTTGTTTACCTCTGCCATGGAGGTTTCGTTTTTGGCCTCATGTGTTTGTCTCTCTGTCTGGTATGGTGCTTGCGGATTGACAGGCAACGGATGAAGATAATAAAGACATGAACACCAAACTGTAACTGAGTCTGCTGAATCAGTAGAGTGTGAACAGATTTGTTGTATCTTCAATAGCTCTGGAGCAATATCCAGAAGAAAACCAACTTTAGCAATCAATCACAGTATTTAACTATTCCTCCGTTGTGCATTTACGTTGCAGGGATGGAGTATTCAGAGTGAAAGACACAAGAACATAATCCTCCAACTTTCAACTAGGAGAATTATCTCCCACCGTCATCACAACGTTCCTCATCAGGTGTGGAGAAAAAGGTTTATCGTTTAAAAAAAAAGTTGAATAATTGTGTCTGTTAATCACCTGCTTGCTGCGTTGCCTGCAGGATGTTTTAGCCTCAAACGATGGGCGTGTGGGGGTTACGTGGGGGTAAGTTCGACACACCTGTGCTGCCTCTGAGGAGTTTTACCGTGCAACCCCCCCCACACACACACACACACCCTGCAAGCATCCTTCTGACCTCTTGACCCCCGCACATCCCCTGGCCCACCAGTGCCGGGGGCGCACGCAGTGACGGAGTCTTGTCAAGTCAACGACACAGAAAAAGTAGCTGCATGTTTTCTCAAACACTCATCTGACATCTGTTCAGTCGACAGAAATCAAACCTGTCACAATGGTTTTTAGTTTCCGCATGAGCTTAGGTCTGATTTTTTTTCTTCCCTCTTCCCTCTGGCTCCTGTTCTCCTCTCTTCAGGTAGCGCTGATAATCAGTAATGACCCGGACCAGGTCGAGTCAGTCGATAAACACACCTCTCCCCAGGTGTTTGTTTACGTGTGTGTGCCTGCAGAGGCTCCTGACTACTAGGTGATGAGTTACAGACACAGATGGTGGGCATCAGCAGGCCGGCTGGGAGCAGATTAGCAACCCTCCATGTCTTAGCCGCCCCCCCCTCCCACCACCACCACCACCACCACCCCTCCAGTCCTCTCCCACTGAGCCCCAGAGGAGCGTCTGTCTGTAACTCTACTCGCTCATGTGTTGATGGAGGACGACCATGAGCTTATCTCGTCTCATTCCTCCACCACCAGGCCAGCCGAGCAGGCTGGGGGCTGGAGATGGCCGTGGTGGGGGGTGGGGGTTGTGTGTGAGTGTATGTAAAGGAATAGGGAAGCGGGGGTTTGAAAAGGTAACTCTGGTGCAGATTTGTCTTTGCACCATTTTGGAGTGGAGTCTTTTCCCAATGTGGATTCATTCATTCATTCATTCATTCATTTGCACTTATACCACATGGCAGCGGGGTGTTAACTCCTTCACCTTGGTGACTTCACAGCCCCCACCCGCATACATACACACACACACCCCCAATGGTGGGGGGATGCATTTGCAATCCCATCTTCCGCTGCATCAAAAATGCTGACAGTGCAGATTTGGCCACCGTGCCATATTTACATGGCACTGGACAGGAAGGACAGTTCAAACAGAGAAGGTCAGAGGTCAACCAGATGCAATGTAGTGGGTGGGGGAAGAGTTGGTGGGTGTGTGTGTGGGAGCGGGGGGGTGGGGGGTGGCTTAGGTTAGCGTTCAGGGGCCTGTTTATTTTATAAACACTGGGTGCAGATTAGTATTGGAGACAGGCTCCCTCAGCCATATGGGGAGGATGTCCTCCGTGTTCAGAGGCTCTCAACAAACCATTGTGTTCGTAGTCACATCATTTCTGGTCACTAATGATGAGATAACGGTGTTGCCAACACACACACGGTGGGATGCACTTCCATTCTGGGTGTAACTGAGCTGTGAATTATTGTGTCCTAACGGCTCAGTAGTTTGGAGTCATTAGTGGTGTTGGCACACGCAGACCCTCGTCAACGCTTAGCTGGGAGAGCTGGGAGGTAAAAACAGGAAATGGACTGACCCACCACCCGCACACCCCCAAACCCCAGTGCCAGTCTAATGAACCCTTCTGGAAGATGTTTGTGTGTGGCTCATCTCCTGAAGACTTGCAGCCCCTTCCTGCCATTGTTTGAAGCTTCTGTGAGCGGCAGCAGCAGCAAAGTCTCTTTGATGACTCCGACTGTCAGCGCTCGGCAGGACTGATGGGTCTCTGTTGACGCTCGGGGATTTACACAAGCACGCAGTTGTTTGATGGCTTCAATACTTTTGACCAAAAACACCACTCTGATGCAACCAGGAATACATTCATTATTATATTAACACAAAAAAGACACAAGTTGAATTGAATCCACTGATTTATCATCCTTCCACAGAGACGCCGACAGCTGGAATCCATCAGATTACACATGATTCCATGGACTGATGGGGATGATGTGCAGCTCCACCCCTCTGCCAAACCTGATGAGTCAGGATTTACAGGTGTCACTTCATCACAGCGTTCACCCAGGCATCAGTCTGGATGGTTTCCATTCATTCACGTGCACAGAAAATCTGTCTCAGGTTTCAAGATCAGTTCACCAACACTGAACATGAAGCCTGACTGTTGTAGTGTTGGGCAAAGTTACTTCGAAACAATGTTGTGGTTTTTGTGTCTTCGAAGCATGTTTCCTAGAGGACATTTTCCGTTTTTTTTCTTTTTACAGTCCTGTGCTATATGGAACTGCATGGGTTTGGGTAGTTGAGGTGCAGACAGGACAGAGGTGCATGGTGTGATCTGTGTCTCCATATTCACAGGTGCTTGGGCACGTTTTCATGCCCCATTGGACCACGGCAGGGTGTGATCGCCCGGTTCCTGCTCTCAGGTGGTTGAGAGTCACTGGTGAATCTGAGCAGGGGAGGCAGGTCTTCAGAAGAAGGGGCGGGCGGTTCCCATGGTGACAGGGTCCATAGCTGGAGTCTGGATTCTTGCTGACAGGTTTGAGGAGCTGGACATGTTCATCAGACGCTTTGATGAGCAGGTAGCAGTGGTGATGATGGTGATGAATGAAGCGAGCTGTGAGTCCAGAGTACGCACATACACACAGTGGCTTTGTTTCCCAGGAGAAGAGCTGGAGCTTGGGTTTACTGCTCTTTACAACGAGCCGTGGGGATGAAAGCATCAGCACAGAGGCTGTTGTGTATCCAGAGCCGCTCTGACAAAGTCTCTTCATCTCTGAGTGCGGCTGTGATTGAGGAGGATCACGACTCAGGACTTGTTCGGACTGCAGGCTGCAGGCCGGATCTGGCTGCAAAATATTGTTGGTTTATTCAGGATTAAAGCTCACAAGGATGGATTGTTGATTAATTCTGTGGTGCCAGCTCACTCGTCCATATGTTTGTGTGTGTGTGTGTGTGTGTGTGAGAGAGAGAGAGAGAGAGAGAGAGACAAGGGTTCAGCTGCAGGCGAAATTCTTTCAACTATTCACCCCAAATACCTGAATTAGTTTTTGTACACACACTGGGGTGCGTTTATTTGGCACCAGCACTGTGATTTATAAAAGCAAACTTTAAATACACTGAATCTGTATTTTCTGATGTCATAGCGGGTCATGATCAGCAATTGGAAATCAGATATCATATCAGCGAGAATTCATTTGTGAAGTAAAGTGATTCTTGGACCATGAGTTATAGACCTTAATAGGTCCGATCAATGACATATATTTGACCTGTGCAGTAATGAAAACAAACGACCTCCTCACAGGAAGAAATATCCCGAATGTACCGGTAACAGGAGACATATTACATGCACACATCTGGATTCTGGAGCTTTTGTTTGTGAACTCATGATTTCATATCATAAATCTTAGCACGGCACGCATGTAGCAGTGATTGCATGTGAGTGTCACCTAAACACACACACACTTCCATCTGCTCGGGGGCCTCGCGTCCTAATACATGGAAGATTTCTGCAGGTGAGAGGAGAGCACCTCTTCTTAAACTTTGTGTAACACGAGTTTGCAGACTTAACCTCAACAACTAACAATAATGTTTCTTATTTCTGCCACCACACCTTGTGTGTGTGTGTGTGTGTGTGTGTGTGTGTGTGTGTCTCCACAAGCAGTAAGGTTAAACCAGGAGACTGGCCTTGGGCGAAAGTGGACGTATGAGGCTTTGGGACCCTGAGAGAGAGGAGTTTCGTCAGAATGGCGTGCAAGCGGCGCCGGCAGTGAAGATTAGAAAGGAGAGGAGCGAGCAAGGCGGCGCTGCCAGTGATAACAGCAGGAAAGATAATGTAGGAGAAGGTGTTTCCTGTGAATGTTCCCTCAGGAACAGTTCCGTCCACTTCTGTAGATTTATAGTGGAGGCTGAAGGCACAGGCCGCCATCTTGAGCTGATTTGCTGTCGGCTCAGAAATCAAATCACTGATCTTTGCTTTCACAGGAAGCAGTGTGTGTAAAAGTACAAACGCGACATGCAGATGCTCGCACACCACTGAGCTCTCACAATATCCTTTCTGTGTTTGATAGCCTTCACCTCAGCCAACACCGACAATGGCTGACTGTCTCAGATGATCGCCGTCCCGCTCCTGATGCTGTCAGCCATTGTCCTGATGTTCCGCTGCGCTTCCTTTGAAGATGAGCTCATGTGGGATTCGGCTCGAGCCTCTCCAGATGTCACAGGTGCTCCCAATTTTAAACGAGATGCTTGATCACGTTACATCTGGGAACAACCATCTGTGAGAAGAGTCGCACTAGAAACACAGATACCAAACCCAGATGATCATCCTCGCTGCCTTGGTGACAGAGTGAGTCTGTAATTAGACAACAAAGGCGCCCTATATGCTGCGCTTATTGACGGCTGATGGTTGTGTGTTGTGTGTGTGTGTGTGTTGTGTGTGTGTGTGGTGGGGGCAGAATTAGTGATAAAAGATGGAGGCAGAGGAAGAGCAGGGGTGGAAACAGGGAACCAGACCTGTTATTTATGTGAACGACAGGTGACATGATGTGAATCATTGGATCTGAGAACATTTTTCAACTTTAAACAAATCTTATTTTATTTTTAAGCAGGAGAACTGAGTTCAGATTTCAAAACTAAAAAACAGTGACATGTTGAAGCAGAAGCTCACGTTTCTCACTTTTGTTGTTTGCCTGTTAAGCAATAGTTAATGTGAAAAGTTAAACAACTAAAATGGTGGCAAACATCCGCACTTGGCTGCCAGACTCACTGGATTTTCCCAGATTGTAAAACACTGTTCTGTTCTTTTGATTCATCTATTGTTTGCGGATTCATGTTGCCGCACTGAGGATGATGTTTCAGAAAGGTTTCACAACAACCACTTCACCACTTTATCAAGTGTTGTCCTCAGTCTATTGTCAGGAGCGTTAATCACCGCATGCACCAGTTTCAATCTTTTCCAAAGAGAGAGAGAGAGAGAGAGAGAAAACAATTTAATTCAGCTTTGTTACCTGATACTTGAATGGATTTACTAAATCAGCCTGGGTATTTTTAACTGTTATAAATCCTACTTAAAGTTACAACAACATAACCTCTGACCTTTGTGGAGAAAAAAAACACGCCCACCAGGTACCGGTTGCTCCTCGGTCACACCAGCCAGATGTGTGCAAATACAGTAGCGCATTCAGTTCTGGAGGATCCAGGGTGGGTTGGTGGATCCAGGACGGCTGTAGCACGTGTGTGTTGGTGCTTTCCATCGAAGCTGGGACCCAGATGGCATGATGGAAGTGGTCCAGCTGGGGCCCCCTCCGTTCCTCTGAGAGATATCTGCGGTGGAACCCCCATCCCTCCTTTGGGCTGTCTGCTCCAGATATCCCTGTAATGCCATGGGAGCGGCTGCAATGGTCAGATGTGGAGGAATTCCACACGTATGGGTGGAGGTGAAAATGTCACAGGTTGTGGATAATTGAGTTTGAGGGGTAGAAAGAGAAACAACATGGCTGCTTCTGGCTCCAAACGCTCCTGTTCACAAACATTTAACATGGAACATTCTGTTGAATGCTGAAAATGAGAAATAATGAAGTTCAATAGAAGGCGTTTCCACGGAAAGCATGTGGCTGGTGTGTTGGACCGGTTATGGAGCGGTTGTCGTGATTTTAGTAGCTCTGCTCGTCAGAGGCCTCAGGAAGTCATAGGAAGCAGGAATCCACTCGGAGCGACGACAGGAGCAGACGGTTCCAAGCTGCTCCTGCTTGATGCCTCAGTTTTACCTCATACAAATGTTTTAGATGTTTGTTTTTAAAACTCAGATCGTGCTGCTACATAACATTTTCTTAAGGTGCAGTCTTCTGATTCATCTGATTCATTATGAAAGTCATGATTAATTCGATCCTTGTGTGGTGTTCATATTTTTGTTACTCAGCCAGTGTTTGTCATGGGTGAACCAGCTGCATTCTGGGGTTTTTAATTCCACATGATTTCACAGAAAACAAGACCAATGAGTCTGACTTTGGAAAAATAATGAATCATATAATTTTTCTTTTGATAAACATAAAAACAACACCATAAAAGAGTTTACTTCATAGGGTCTAACAATCGCGATATCTCGCGAGACTTGTTGTGATGTTATTTACGTCGAAGTTGCGGATGTAACCAGAGTAGCCAGAACGCCACCTACATGTTGTCTAATAAACGGGAGAAGTACTTCATCACTGTAAATGGCAGAGGGAAGCAGGTTGCCACCATTGTTTCCACCAAATAAACGTATTAAGTCGCCGTATTGGACCGTTTCGGCTACACGAAAAAAGACCCGGATGTTCTGATGAACGGCGGATCCCGGAGAGTGACAAGTCAAGTGTATAATACGTCAAACCTGACCCGACGTCTTCGATCAAACATCCATCCCTGTGTGGCAGTATCGAGGTAATTTATCAATATTTGACACCGTGGACGAAGTTCACAGACACACAGCGGTGGAGGGAGGGGGCCTGAGCTGCAGCTGTGGTGTGTCCCTCTACTTGTTGTCTCACATGAAGACAGTCAGATAACACACCAACTAGTCACTATAGAACCAGTTACCTACATCTGGCTGCTAAAAAAGAGCAATTCCTGTTACTGAACACGTTGAATGAGGCTCCACAAAGAATGATTTATCAGGGTTGAAACGACGATGTCCAGTCCAGTCCATTGTCATCCTCACACAAATGGATGGTCTATTCATATTTTTATGCAGTTTTAGCCAAAAAGGTTTGTTTAAAAAAAAGCAGGGGTGTTTAGTGTTTGCAGAGCGTGAGCAATGTTTGACATAAAAAGAATAGGAAATAAGAAATAAAATGTAAATTGTCCTTCTTTCCCTTTGTGACTCTTTCCTTGAGGATAATCACACCTGGAAAATCTATAATCGTGGCATCCGCACCCGTGACTAAAGGAGAGCTGGAGCCGATGCTGAGTGTTTGCACGCCATGTGCTCAGAACATGTCAGGACCTCCATCACTGACTCACGTTTCCAAAGGAAATACTGTAACATCATCCATTCTGAGTGATGATGATATACCAACCACTACAACTAAAAAGGATATTGGCATGAGAAAGGCCATGAAATGAGAAAGAAAGAAATGAGAAAGGTATTACTCAGTAGTATGATATAAAACAACATGCAAAGTGGAGCCCTGAGCAGACATTAGTTCCCTCATGGAACTGGAGTGAACCTGAATAAAACAGCTGAAGATGTCATCATTCTGTTCATACACTTTTTAATCTGTCAACCTTAAGAGCTATAGTTAGTACAAGAACTACTCCCCAAGTAGCCGACAGTGACTGTAGTTGAATCCGGTCAGAGTTCATTAAAGAAGAAAAGATGTCGCAGGCTGCTGTCGTTGCTGTGGAGTAATGACACCTCACCTTCACCCTGCTGTGTCTCTCTCCTCCTCCTCTGCTGCTCCCAGTTCCCCCCTGTGAAAACAGGAAGAGGGTGTGTTTGGAGAAGCAGAGCCTGAGGAGTCGAGCTGTGTGTGTGTGTGTGTGTGTGTGTGTGTGTGTGTGTGTGTGTGTGCATGCCAGTATAATTGCTTTCACGGCACGCTGCTGCCTTCCAATGCCTCGCTCTTGTTTCTTCAGCCTGACCACGATCTGCATTATTTGCTTTGGGATTTGTGCCCCAATGACAACATGTGAAGCCTTTGGGTGTGTGTGTGTGTGTGCGTGTGTGTCAAGCAGCCTCATTCAATGCAGATTAGTATAGAAATGCGCAGAAAAGTGCAGAAAAATGTACAGAACTGTACAGAAATGCACAGAAATTTTCAGGAATGTGCACAATAATGCAGAAATGCGCTCTCCGCAGGAGCTGTCGTGTCGACCGAGCTCCATTGGGTGTGTATCTGGGGCCAGCGTCAGGTCACAGCACGCGCTTACACACACACACAATGCATAGCAGCTAGCATACATGCGATGTGACAACCCACGCCTGAGCCACAAAAGAAAAGACGACGCCAAGATAATTCTTTTCATACAGTGCCGTTCAGTCTGGCTTGTTAATGGAGATACAGACATATTTGTTCATATATGATTTTGAGCTGAAAAAGCACCATGTTGCAAATGCTGGAGAGGAGTCCACAGCGTGTGGAATGTGAACCAGTAGTTTCATCACAGCAAATTAACTATGTACCAGCAGCATTTTTGTGATTTATTAGTGACCTAGCTGCCTTGGTAATTGCATGCTGGTGGTATTTTGTGTGATAAGATGTTCCTCTTGGCCTCCCTCCCTTCCTGCCCCATGGCGCTTGTTAGCTGTGGAATTCTGTGGGTCTGTCAGTGAACAGTCCCGCTCAGATAGGAGCTGAAAAACGGAACGAGACAAATCTGGAGGCTGATTTGAACAAAGTGGGGGAGGATGTATGCTGAAGTAATGAGGACACATCAAACTGTATTTGTAACATTTGTGTCTGTCTGAACTCCCTCCAAACAAAAAAAACAAGTCATTTGTACAAACATTTTGCATTTGTCAGATATCCAGCTGTGCTGACGGAGAAAATACAGTGAGTTGATCAGCAGGAACAGCCGGCTGAAACTCCTCGTGTTAATGACAGACAGCAGCTGGACGCAGAGAGAACCTCCAGCGTCTGCGTCTCAGACTATTTGATGTAAAGAAGAATAAGAGCCGTGGTGGGCCGGCTACGAACAGATCCATCCACATCTGTGGGGCTGCCCCCCCAACACGTCATCCACGCTCTCAATGTAATGCTGTAATCCTTCCTGTGAAATGTATTATGAATGCCATAAATCTTTCCAAACCTGACTCTAATTTTCCCCTTTTTGCAGAGCAGCTGGAACGAGTGTGATTCTTTCTTTTTTTTTTTCTCCCTCTGACGGGAAAATTGTTTTCTCTGATGTCACCGGGCTCTGTTTCTCCTCCCCTGCTTCTACCCAAACCTGGGTAAGTAAGTCAAGTTTGATGTTTAGAGAGAGAGGCATCTTTTACTATTATACTATTTATTTTATATAATGAAATTATTGATTATATATAATGAATTATGTATTTTGATATCCCTTTCTTGTATTTTGTTTAATTTAATTGTTAATTACATGTGTATATAATATATTTCTCTCATCATTTCTCTTATCTGCAAAAAAATATGAGAAAGTAAATGTTCGTTGAGCGTGAATATTGTCAAAATCCAGTGCATTGAACTGTGCTACTATTTTTTTGTGAAATCAGTGCGAGGGGCGTCTGTATGAGACACAACAGGCTTATCCATCTTCATCATCATCTTCAAAAGCTCTTTTATGTAATTATAAAACGCTCGGAGCAGGGCTCTGGCTGCCATGTGTTTAGTTTAGTTTAACCACAGCCGTGATCTTTGTGAACTGTAACCATTTGTGTATGAACCTAACCAGAGCTCTTGCTCAGTGTCGGTGCATTTGAAATAGACATTTACCTGCAGGCACATTCCTATTAATGCACATTTCGTTTAATAAGGGCCGTGTGATATTTAGTGAGGAATTACTCAAATGTGTGACGCCACATGTTGATGGTTGCTGGTGAAGCAACAGGACGTATTTCTCACGGTGCGTTCCACTTGCAGCGGATGTCCGAGTCACTAAATCGCAGCAAAATTGTTTGTTTCACTTTCATCACATCGGAAAAAAACTGTTTGTGTACTAATTGTTAGTGTCTAACCAACACATTCCATGGTGTTCCACATCCAACTACACCGAAACAACATTTGCACTGACAACAAATCAAACGGTTGTGCGTACGAATTATTGAAATGGACACAAAAACACAAAAAGTTTACACTGACAGATATGCTACAGACGCCATCTTGGATTCTTAACTTGCGGTCCTCTGAGTTGGACCAAAGTTGAGACTGATATACGACGTTAGCAGAGTGTCCCATTTCACAAATTCCTGTCATACTTTAAGTCATCGATGTGACACACCTGAACTGTCAGTACGAACGTTTTATATTTTTCCATCTATCATTGTTCCTTCCGCACACACACATATCTACACTGAATGGAAATGTTATTTCTCAACTTTTTGCAGAATTCATAAAAGAATTCCATCCTCCTTTGCAATATTAGCTGTCTGCGTTGATTATGTTTCTTCTGCCCCTAAACAACAATAAAAGTAATTAATTCATATTCTGAAAATGTGTTTATCCCCAAAGGGTAATTCAGTTTCTACATTCACCAACTTCACATGAACCAGACTTTCCCAGTCACTCAGTGTCAGAGGAGCAAATGACAAAGAGTTTGGAATAAAACCTGAATTTAAAAGGAATAAAAACAAACTTTATCCTGTCACCTGCATATTAAAAAAGAAAAAAGTATATCTTCATTCACTCAAAGAAATGATATTTGAGGCGTGGTTTATTCTCACTTGACTAATGTAACACTTTTGGGACATTTTTTCATGACCTTTTTCAGACACTCCCCAGAATGTCAAAGGTCACAGGCGAGGAATGGAAACAGTTGCTGTTGTTGATTGTAAGGACGACCCGCTGACCTGGGCATTGTGGAAGTCAGCCTCAGGTTCTATGGCCTGACACGCTGAGGTGTTCAATCTGTGCAGCTCCGTCGCTTTCCGACGCTCCAGGAATGTTACGTCCATAAAACCACACCTCTGGAACGGAGCGGGCTTAAATCAGCCTGAAGTCATAGTTTGACAGAAACGATACTAAAGTCCAACTTCATCAGTTGGTTGGAATAGTATAAAGGAGAAAAACTAAAATCAGAAGATTAAAATGCATAAATGATAATAATCAAATAAGATAGAACACTATACGACCTCATGAACAGGTGATTTAAAAGAAGTTAATTAATTTACGAGTCTCATCTCCTTGGGCAGGTCGATCCAAAGTAAGGGCCCTGATGGCAAAAGCCCGGTCACATTTGGATTAGCCCCGAATTTGGAATGACCAGACGGATTCTCACACACACACACACACACACAGACAAAACAACATGTCACTTCATGTAACTTGTGGCACAACGAGCTTTAACAGTGATGGGTTCTGAAATGGACAAAGAGCCAGGCTGGAGGAGCCGGGAAGACGCCGAGCTGCTGTGTCCAGTTTAGTTCCAGAGAGTAATAACCATCAACAACTGCTTCCTTTGCATGGGAGCGCAGTTTGTCGTGGGGTGTTATTGTGGGTGCGGCTCCTCCAGCTCCTCCAGCTCCTCAGACAAGCAACAGATAACAGTCGGAGCAGGTGACACGTGGGGTGGTAAAATTCAATGTTTCCTGTTTGTGTCTTGATGCTCTGAGTCAACGCGGGAGTAAAGTTTCATCCTCATGCAAGGTCATGACATCTATCCACAAACATCGTTCAGCACAATAGACTGGAGGCGCAGCAGCGTTTGTCACACTCATCCTTCCAGCTGACCAGCTGACCACAGCTGAGTTCAGTCTTTGAGTAGTTTCCTCTGCGCATCCAGAGACAATAACTCATCACCTCCTGTTTCATACTTCACACTGGAATCTGAAGAAAGTGGTGCGGGCGGCAGAGACGCAGCAGGGAGTCATCCTGTGACTGTGGGTGCTTCAGCCATGTGCGTCCACAGACAGTCAAACAGACAGTCTCACCCAATATTATTAGATTTCGAATCAATTTTATTAGTACAGCTCAACAGTTCACACAATACAACCCTGTGACCTTTGTCCCTCTATCATGGGGGGCGGGGGTTAGGGTTGGGGGGGGACTGCATGTTACCGCCACAAAGGGTCATGTGACGTCTGCAGAGGAGAAAAACAACTGGTTAATAGTTGGTGCGTCACAGACAAAGTAAGACAGCAAAGATAGACGGTTGCTCTACATTTCAGTTCCTGACATGAATATTTGGGTTGATGAAATGGTGACACAGTTGTATGTGTGTGCTTAGTCATGCAGGTTGTTGTGGGCTTATTTTTGCCACGAAATGTAAAAGCACTTAGTTCCTCAGTTGTTGTGCATTAGCTTTTTTTCCAGAAGTGACATTCTTCTAAGTTTAAGTTGTACTTTTTGTAGTGTAATTGTTCTTCAAATGTGTATTACAGACGATATGTGATGAGTCTATAAAGTATTTATTGTATATTATTATATATAAGATGTTGTCAACTGACACTTCATGTGTGTTTGCACACTTACTGGACATTAACGTCTACACCCGAGGGGGGTCAGGGGTGTCGGGGGCCAGGCCTGCTATGACCTGGTTGCTATGACGGGCTGAGCTGCGCCCTCCGTTCTGCTCTCTGAGGAGGTCCGCTGATGGATGGACTGTAATCAGCAGCAGACAGACATGTCACAGGAAACATCTCCCCATCACATTCACGGAAACCAGCACTTCTCCAGAGACACTCTGATAGCCACAGAGGGGGAGTGTGTGTGTGTGTGTGTGTGTGTGTGAGAACTTGTCGCCAACCACCATGTGACATACAGGACTTTACATAACAACAGTGGACTTGACCTGAGGCATTGTGGGTATCAATTCAATCTGCAACATTAAGTTAATTAAAATCCTGTTGATACACACTGATGACACACTTTAAAGTCTTGTTATTCACATAAAGAGATGTAGAGAGACAACGTCCACGGTGTCTGGTTCAGAAAAAACAGTCAGACTTGACAAGTTGAGCTGTACAAACACAAGTGGAGCAAGCTGACGTGTCTCCAGCAGCAGGAAGAAAAGATGGATGGATGAGAAAAGAACAGGAAAAGACTAAAGCAAAGCAAACATACATCTGAATCTGTTGTTATAAAGTATGTGTGTTCAAAGAATTAGCCTTGGTGTATGATGCCAAACAGTGAACGTAGAAGTAAAGTATATGAAGAATAAAAAACTTAAGAGCTTGGAAACACTGCACACGATAACAGAATAGAATAAAATGATCTGAAATAAAGAAAAATAAATATGAATACATGTAACTGTCATAGAGAATTGTACAATTTGGTGGTTTATTACCTGGGTTTTTTGTCAGATTCATGTACATAATTATTAGTTCTTCCTTCTAGAAGGAACCTGCCCCACCCCCTGGTCCTTCAGCTGCAAATCACTCTACTTCTGCAAAATGTCACTTAACCACATCTGATTCTGTACAAACCACACACTCCTCTGTTGAGCTGTTTGAAGTCTATCAACTGAAGATACGTTTTCTTCTTACCACAAAACATCAAATAGAAGACACAACTCTGAAAAGAAACATTATTTAGTTGACATGTGATGATTATAATCCAAAAAGCTCCATCAGTTCACCTGTTTGTCCTCAGGAATTTGCTAAACCAGCTAAAGTTGTGATGTCAACATTTGCAGTGGACAACAGTATTCTCCTTTGAAATGTACAAACAAATATTAAACTTTCTCACATTTCAACACTTTGTTTTCCACTTCTCACAACACCTTAAAGTTCATTTGTTGGATCTATATTCCATTCCATTCTTATTCCAAGGGACAGTGCAAAACAAACATCAGTACGAGAGTGACTATGTCGGTGAGCGAGCCGCTAATTTGAATCTAAACTCACAATAATTAGAAACAATTGGCATCAGTTGTGTGCACTAAGTGCACTTCTATAGTATTTTCAGCTCACACTGAATCAGAATTTATGTTGTTGTTTGTGCCTGCAACAGGAAGTTGCCCTCCCACTGCTGTACAGTATATACGTACGTCACAGACTCAGACGACCCTGAGTTCAGGTCCAAGATGGCAGTAGTGGTTTTTTGTTGTATCGTCACTGTGAGGTACCAACTTCAAGTGGAACGCGCCATTAAAGTGCTGTCTAAGAACCCGTTTCATTCCGAGTCATTTCAGTGCTCTTGAACCGAATGCAGACATGCTGATGATCTGTCTGCCTGCGCTGGAACCCGTGTCACCACCTGAAGGAGCCGACCGTCTCCTTGTTGTTCTGTGTTCTGTGTTGTGGCCGAAGGGCTTGTACCTGTGACAGGTGAGGCTTCTCACCTGGAAGAACAATCCCTCACAGATCACCTCCCAGCCTGTCGGGATGAGTCGTGATGAGATGCCAGTCACACAGCGAATGAGTACACAGATGTTGGAATGCTGAAAGCTGTTTGACTTTTTGGGCCCATGAAAGCTTGTCAGTCAGTGGTGTTGAGGCAGAGATTATCAGTGAAAGGAGACGGGGCGTCCTCGTCTCTCCTCCTCTCTCCTTTCTCGTCTTCCTGAACCTCTCTGACCTTCAGCACGTCGGCCTGCACTGCGCAGGTATCCATGCTTGGAGGTTTGATGTAGTTTTACTTTTGAAATTACAATACATCATAATGTACATCTACATGTATGTAATATGTGTGAGATCATAGCGGTTATTTCAATTTTCTGTCCCGTTGACAGGTTGGTCACATGAACCGTAAACAATAAGAACTAGAAAAGCACTTGGAGAGCGCAGAACTCCTCCAAGCAGCTCATCTCCACTCAGTAGTGTGTCTTGCATTCATACATACATACTACATACATGCATACCACATACATACTTTATTTAGTCAATTTCTCTTCTCTATTATTATTGCTATTGTTATCTGCATGCATTTTATCTGCACTAATAAATTAATTGATTATCAGAAATTTCAAATAACAGGGATGTCATTAGAAGTCAAATAGTTTTTAAAAAAAAATAATGATCAACCTTGTTACACAAATCATGCTCACTGAACGCTTTTTTTTTCTTCTTTCCATAATTAAAACAAAAAACAAGCCTCGGTCCCTTGGTGCACTTGAACCCCCAAACTTTCTGTTAACACCCAAATGCACAAACCACTGGTCCACAGTGTTAAAGTGCTAATTGCATTGTGCGTTCCCCTATTGCACGAATTGTGACAAGTGTGTCGCACAGTGTCCAAACACACAGTTTACACATGCAGATGTGTGTCGATATTACTGCACTGAATAGAACTAGCTACAGTGAGCCTACATATATCAGTGTACTTAACAATGTACTTATAAACAGCTGCACAAAATCGTGGTGCTCAAAGAATTAGCCCCAAACGTCGACATCATAATTTAATCTTAATTTAAACTAAAATTTAGATGTGAGTTCTGGTTTTCATAACGGTGCTTTGAGGTCTTTAGTGAAGGAAGTAAGAGTCGTAGTTCACACATTGCACTAGGTACAGTTTAACTAACTTGAGCTGCAGCTCAAGCTACATGTGTAACTGAAGTGCTGAAGTGTGTGTTTGTATTCTCTGCAGGCGCGTGAATCGAAGGGAGGACATCAGGTTCAGACTTGCCCTCAGCCCAAATCCGTAAAAAGCCCTCTGGGTCGTACCCACCTCCCTCCTGTCAGTTTCCATGAAACCCAAGAAAACAACTTTCTTCAGGTTTTGCTCAATTTACAAATGAAAAAGCTGTGTCTGATCTTGCAGGAGGAACCTGAGGAGCAGGGGTCACAGACGAGGCCGCCTCTGCTTGATGGAGGTGTACCACCCTAAACAAAGACCAACAAAGGCAGGAAGGGCTGAGCTGCTGAACCCTACCAAAGCCAAATCCTCCCATCCATCCTATGCAAGTGTCACAGGAGCATGATGGGTAACGCACGCCGCTTTTCCTGTTCCACTGTTTATTCTCAAAGGATTCCCCCTCCAGAAGGACAATGCAGCATGTAAACAACTACTACATCAATTTGCTTCTCAGAGAGAAAACAAATCTGCCACCAACAGATATAAACAGTTCATGCTCAAGAAACTATATATGTGTAAAAGATCAGAAAGTTGGTCATAAAGTAGCAAAAAGGTAAACAACTTCATGCACAATCACAAAAAATTTGTCGCTGTCCCACCAACAACAAGCCGAGCTGTATCAGTCAACCCTTCCCCTTCGCCTTACCTTAGGCCTTAACAGAACCCACTGAGATCAAAATACGTGTCATACCTCGTACCGTAGGTGGAGGCGCCACATCAGATGACGTCCTCTGGGTCAGATTTTACGTTTCAGAGCAAAAAAATGAATGATCATGTGAATTGGAGACATGTTCTCTGCATCTTATGCATCTTGTTCATCTTTTGGTATGGTACGCTATTATCTTCAGGCAGAAAACCACATTTCGCTGCATATTGTACTGTGTATAATTGGGACGAACACAACTTCCTATCATATCATATCAGGTACAAAACACATGGCATTCTGCATTTCACTGTTTGAATTGCACATGTGATGAATACATCTTATCTTATGCTGGCCCTGTCGCCTCTCTCCTCACCAGTCTGAAGAGTGTTTGTGCGTCTCATTGAATCACAGCTGTTGCCTTGATACTCTCCAGTCCTAAATGAGACGAAGTGCGACAGCGCGTGCTGAGAGCTGAGTATGTGGATCGGCTTCGTCCAAATATTTTCTTAAGAGTCCCAGCTCCTTTTTGGCGGCAGCTCGCCGTGGCGCACCAGGTTCACAACCGTGACACATGTCTTTGACATTGACTTCAGGCCCGTTCCTCGGGGTCGTTAAAGGCCAATTTGTCAGTGTGCGGCTGGCGGTGAGATGTGTTCCAAGGGGCCTCACATCTGGACCATTTGTGTTTTAACAGCGTCCCGCTTCCTCCTTTAGAAAGCTGGCGAACGTGTATAATGGGAAGGCCACGTTCCACAGCCAGTTGGTCTCATTTCACTGACGTTTCTCAAACACAACCTTCCCCTGCTGGACCAATCCAAGCCAGGGCGCACGCCTCCTCTTGTCCTCCTGAGCCGCTCAGCGCAGTTTATAATAATAATCACCAGTTCTAATGGGTTAATGTAGTTATCAGCTGTCTGATGAAGGGAAGCAATGGTGTTTTGAAGGGGAAATATCATTGAACATGGCTTGTACAGTGAGCAGAGACGGAGAGAGACGTGGCCACGGTCGACTCTGACATTCGGGGGGGGGGCAGCTTGATTAAAGGAAATGGAAACTTTGAATGTGTGTTTTCGGGCCCGTTTTGCAACGGGCAAAACAGATGCTGAAACAATTAGAGGGAGTTGGAGGATGTTTTCACTCACACTGCGCT
>CAAKHB010003718.1:6425-52353 GCA_901007665.1 Aeoliscus strigatus
CTCCATTATGAGATTGTTTATGGGTGTCAGTCTCTGTCTAGAGGACGGGGACCGATTGTTCTGATGCCAGTTGGAACCATTAGCCCCTCCACTGAGTGGATTAGGGCCATTTTGCTTGAGACCTAGTGAGCCTGCTCTCTGGAGGTCTGTTTGTGGGGCACTGACCCCCAGACTGGTCCAATTTGGAAGAAAGACGTGGCTTTCTCTTCAGCGGTGAAAAAGAACAAAAAAAGGTCTGGCTGACCTCGAAGTGAGGAACCACATCACTTTCCCACCATCAGAACACCGCAGAGCCTCCACACGGTCGCATCATGGAGGAACGCTACATTCTCTTTAGTGATGCAGTGTTATCAAGAACAAAGACCCAGAACCCGGTGCTCCCCCCAAGGCACAGCACACATTCTCAACCACACTCAGCGTCTCGCCTTATTTCCAGCCCCCAAAGGTGGACGCTGCAGGGAGAAGGGCACAAAGCTGGGATGCACGGGAACCGTCTCACGTTCTTGACTCTAATACCTGATTATGTTAAACAGTGTGTGTGATTTTCCGCCTGCATTCATTCCCAGAGGGCACAGGCTTATCCTGGAAGAATCACCTTTCCACCTCGCATGTCTGCCATCATCCTTGTCTCGTCGTTAAAGTGTATTTGAAGACGCGTTTGCGAGGTGCAACCACAACTTACTTATCTGTTCTAGAGACAACTGCTCCTCCTCACTCCGACTAAACCCCTGAACAGACTTCAACGACTGAAAATGGAATGGACGGGTCACTGATTTGAGCATAAAAGTCCAAATGTGTGTCTCCTGATTGACAGCTGTACCAGACCGTGGCAGTAAACGGCACCTGCTACTCCTCAGTGGGATTCAATTACCGTCATGGGCAGGGAAAGACTGCTCAAGCACCGACACGTGACTTCTGATTATGAATGTGTGTGTGTGCATGTGGAAGATTTGCCAACCATCTGTGCACAGAGTGTCAATCTCTTTCCGCACCAAGTCTCAAAAAGACACACAATGGCTCCAATCTGGGGACGTTAGCGACTTCAAGCTACACTGAGCAACAGTATTTGGGACGTACCAGCATCATGACGTACGCTTCTAATCAACATTAACGAGCCACTCGACTGTCAGGGACTAATCCACAGCGGTATATGTCACGTTGCACTAGTCACAGATTTCCGTAAAAAGCTCAGACATCAAACCTCCTGCTGACACAGGTTGAGGTCATTCAGATAACCACTCTCGCATATCATCGGAGAGCACATGGGCCGCATTGATGCAACGGGCCGGCATAGCTACGATCCGAAACACGCAAAAGTGTAGCTACTGAAAATCAACCTGTGGCGCCGGCTAATCTTGACCTAAGCAGCTATTCTAAGTGAACTTCTGGCCCACAAAGGAGGGAGGGGGGATCTCCTGGTAGGCACCAGCCCGGCGGGTGGCGTCCAAGAAGGAGGTCCTATGTGCAGCTGCGCCCACCAGGCTGGCGTCGGTGTGCGTGCCGACCCACTGCACCACGCGGGCGGAGGGCCGGTGGTAGAGGGTCAGTTGCCTGCAGCTGTAGCCGCACATCCCGATGCCCACAGCCCCCAGCAGCATCGCCATACCGGGCATGGTCTTCTCATCAGGGGGCGCCACACACATATTATGGTAGGCCTGGGTCTGAATGGAGGCAACAAGAGGAGTCTCATGAAGGGAATGGTGGATTTTTCTGCACATGAGCCTGTTCTGGAATTTGCTCCCACTTAACACTCGTAGGTGTATATTCTTTGTAAATAATGTAAATTTCTTCCTGTCTCCTTGTATCTCCTTTTTGGGGAGTCATTATTTGTATCTTTTTTTTTTATTTAAACCATTTTTATCGTGTTCTAACAGAAAGTTGCACACAATTTTGTTGTACTGTGTACAATGACAATAAAAAAGATTTGAATTCTTCTACTGTGAGATGTGCACATCTGTAATGCCGATACATTACCGTACAATTTTCTTTTATGCAATTCTATTCTTAATTCTGTACTGCTCTCTTACTACTTCATATTTCTATTCTTGCTTGGCGCTGCTGAGAAAAAAAAAAAATTCTCTGTGGGGATTATTAAAGTATTTCTGATTGTGACAAACGGCGACTGCGTACTACTAAACAGGATCCTGGTGGGTGAACGTAATGACTAAACACCCAGACAGAGGTGATGAGCCTGGATGTGCTCACCTCACCCTCCTCCGTCCCCCCCGCCTTTCCCCAAGAGATTAAAAACTCATCTTCTCTCATTGGCCACGTCATGGTTTGTCTCTTTTAACAAACAAAGATAGCGTCTATTTAGCGACACGCACAATTTCCTCAGTGGACCCTTTGGCAATAACAAACATCACGGAGGGGCAAATTGGGGAAACTTCATACTTTCTAATGGTGCTGTGTCACAGGCAGTTAAGAAGCCATTCCTGTGGTTCACTCATCCAGTTCCCATTTCCATTTACAATGCAATGGACTGTCACTGGATCCCATTTCTCTATTGTTTGTGGCGGCAAAAACACGATTATGTGTGGTGAACTGAAACAAAAGGCTCCCTACAGTTACTGAAAAAGCCTAAACAGACCTCATAATAATGTGCGTATAGTATTAAAGCAGCACATTTCATCATCTTGCCACAATTGAAACTGACATTTGGCGAACAAATGGCTGCAAACAGCCTCGAAAAACAACGTTCCTGGAGGCAAAGCCCCAAACTATAAAGCTCTGTATGCATCTATAAAACCCTGAAAAGTAATGATGACATCAGTGGGTGAGCTCAGAGTTATTCAAAAGAGTTTTTTTCATTTGAAAAAAGGTCTTTGATTATTTGACTATTTGATGTCAGCACGCAAGGCTGCAAGCGCCAGTCATCGTTCTTCAGCAGCCAGGTCAATTCTACAAACCACATTACAGTTGAGGACGTCAGCTCACCTGCAGGACCCTGATGTAGCCTGGAGTCAGCCTCGGGAGCCTGAAGAACATTTTTGTAGCGTTCCGCTCTGGTTGTGCCTGTTCGATGAGGAGTGTTGGAGCACAGGTGACACTTGTGACTCCAACGCTCCTCTGGGGGAAACCCAGACAGAGGGTCTGGTGGACACGTTCAGCCTCAGTTATCTGGTTCAACCTTCGAATGCCTCCTCGTTGACTTTATATAAGAGGCTATTGGTTGGTGCGTCTAAGGGGATTAATGGGACCTGGCACACGGAGACAAAGACGTACACAGAAGGAAGGCTGGGGCTGAGAGTCAGGACGGGATGCTTAAAATATCAACTTAGAGGAATCCCAGTGCATCCTACTATATTTAAAATATGATATATTGCTACATGGTATTCTTTGAGATTCAGTACACTTTTTTTTTTTTTACATCATTTTCTCTGATCGGATGAAAATTCACGTCACTCTCGTAGCATCATTGCGAAAAGTGTCAAGCAGGTTTACGTGGATTTGTGCTTTATGTCGATGTTCCAGCGCCTCTCCTGCCATGTCAGCAGACACCTTTAAGCTTTAATATCCTCTTTGGCCTCCGGGTCGTCAGCTCAGACACTGGTTCTATATTGAGCTCGCTGGGTTGATAACGTTTCTCTCTCACTGGACCACGGAATCTCTGCAGTGAGATTACTTCCTGAGTCACTCGGGACCAATTTCCAAACAAGAGCATCAACGCTGCAAAGTTATGACGCCACGGTAACGTGAGCCTGCTGTGTCAGAGGAGTCCTCATGTTCACGTCAAGCAGAGTGGTATTTGTATCAAGTTCTTAGTGTTGATGTAACGTAGATGAGAATTCCGTTATATTTAACATTATGGATTTGAAGGAAGGAAGAGTAGGAGTCAGTTTTCACTCTCTGAGGGCCACTGCCATTTCTATAAGGTTTTAAAGCCCTGCGTCCGACAGTTAATGACGTATTTCAGCCGTGCCCAGGGCTGTGCACGTTGTGCAGAGGAATGGAATGACTACAAAGTATATTTAACTGCAACTTTTCAAATACCTCCACAGGCTGTAAAACCAGTAGAAGTTGTGGAATTAAAACAGAGTGGGTGCTTCTCGCTGACACACCGATGGCCACAGATGGCCGCCATTATGTTAATTGTTAATCACTGTAATACTTCACACACGGAGCTTTAAGCGGCACTTGTTGGGTTCACCTGCTGGTGCGTCTGAAAAGACAACTCCTCAGAAGTTGATAAACAGTGATTACCCGGGTCATCAAAGTGACACCTCCCAGCCGTGATAATTCTCTGCCCTTCTCATGAACTCGTCCCTTGTCAACAAGATTTGGGGAAACGCGTTAGAATAGCTTACGCCGTTCCTGTGCCTCCCAAAGTCCATCGGCGACATGCTGTGCTGCTATATTGAGCGTCGTTAGATAACCCCAACCAGTGTTTGAGTGGATCAGGTGGCAGGATTAGTTCTCCTTCCACATCATTCACCCTGAGAGACATAGTATCTGCAGCCAGATCAGTGTTTAACCCCCCTGAAGATGATGTTCTCAGTGCAGGGGTACATTTCACTTCTGCTATTAGGTTTGTTGTTAGAAACATTATGACATCAGCAAGCAATACTGGAGTTTTAGTCTTTGCTGGATATTTGAGTGGGGTTTTAATCATCCTCAAATGTTTTGTTTATATGATCGACACCAGTTACTGCTCGATTCGGAACAAGTTTATTTATGACGTCCGCTCCTTTACCAGGTGTTTGATTTTCATACAGAATAAAATCTTTTCAAAATAATAAAAAAAAAGAATCCTGGTGGCTATGATGCTTCAGTCGTGGGCTTGTGGGTGTGTTGTAGAAACCTCCGTGGTCTTGTGTCCTTGCATGGGAAGAATGTCTGTGATCCAATACTGGAACAATGAAGCAACCACCGATGTTTCCTCTAAAGCAAAACAAACAAAAACAAACCCACACACAAAAAGAGTGCCGAATACCAGAGGATTAGTCAGCGTTTTTACCAAGTACATACATATATTAGGAGATAAACTAGCGCGTCACTAATCAAAATCAGCAGCAAACACTGACATCAGAGCCTCACAGTACTCACATTAGACAATTGTGGGAATTTAGAATTCAATGTAGCTAATCCATCCAGATAAATCCACATAAAATGGACACAGTGGTGAGGCAAAAACAACAATAGTACCAATGCTGAAATGACTTTTCAGAATCACAATCAGAAGTTCTTTGTTATCCCAGAGGGGAAAAACCTTCACTCCAACAGCTCCAGTCAAGTAGGAAAAATAATACACAAAAAAACATTTGCTAAAATAAATGTATACAAGATAAAAGATACACACACATACTGTATATATATATAAAACAACTATGTACACAAGCCACTTTTGGCTGAGGTCTGATTTATCTGCTGTTTCCTGACAAGCTGCTTGTCACTTCTCATTTCAAAATTTTCGTTTTCGAAAACATCCCAGCAGCGGCGCAGGAGGTGCCACATCCCAGCAGGTGCACAGTGCGGAAAGAGACGCGTCGTCATCATCCTCCTGGCGATGAGGAGAGGAGGAGACCAGTGTCACATCGTAGTCACTGATATCTCAGTGACCCGAATCCCCTCGCTGGTCTTTCCTTCCCGTTCTCACACGCACATGACGAGTCCCCGCTGATCCCTTGAGGCAGCCAGGTAGCCAATCACGCAAACACACTACAAGGGTGAACGTGTGTGGGGGCTTTAGATGTTTTGGCTGTTGACCGACTTTGGGTCGGATGAGCGATTTGTGGGCATGTATGCACATGTAACGGTTGATGAAGGTCGGGGCAGCATGAGGGGAGACACACGCTGGCAGATACCGGCAACAAGAGGCCAGCACAGGAGGAGCAGCATGACACACATACACGCCTCATCAACAGTGACAGTATTCATAAGTTAACCCTTGACCTCTTGCCTGACTCAGACGGTGAGACTGACCTGCAGACATCAGGTGGGGTTGGCTGAGGTCCTCCAGTGCCGCGACGACACTGTCTGTGTCTTTCTGCTGAACAAACGTCTTCAGACTGTAAAGCTGCTTCAGGAGAGGGGCGGGTCTGACTCCAGCGGCGATGCTGCTCAGAAGCTGCTCCATCACCACACGCTGACGAGGGATATTCTGCCCAGGCAGCGAGGCTGATGGACAGCACAGGAAGTGACACAATTCAACAAGTCCATCTACTGTTACGCTGACACACAAAACGGACCTTTCCTTTGATTTCCATCGGTGCTTGAACTTATTCTGAAGTTCTTTACGTCTACGGTTTGATCCCTATCCCTACAACTGTAACCTGTAATAGTTCTTGTATTCCAACAGATACACTCCCTCATGTCTCACAGCTACATCAACCTCCACTGATGACCCGTGAGCAGTGTGTGTACATCTGTTTTTAAATTCAAGCAAAGAAAAACACAAGAACATAGGCTCTGTACTCACAATCTGACATGTAGATTTCCATTGTTGTCTGGAGGAACTCTGAAAGCTCAGCAGCTCCTTGGACGTCCTCCACCTCCTTTTTGTATGTGAACTCCAGGGCAGAGGCCCGGGGCACCAACCCCACCGCGAGCAGCTTCTCTTTGTGCCGTTTCTTCTTTAACTTCCTCTTCTTGTTCCTGCTGATGTGCTGTCCACCTTCACTAGCAGAGGTCTCACTCTGACCTGTACCAGCCTCTGTCACTGGAGAGGTTCCATCACCGAGAGCTGCACGCGTCTTTCTTCTTCTCCTCCTCCTTTTTTTGGGCTCCTCTGCATCTTCACCTTGATCAGGTTCTTCACTGCACTTATGTACACTCTCCTCTGTTAGTGACAGGACAAAAAAATATTTGGATATGATATATCAAGGCGTTTCAGTCACTGTATTACAAATAGTGTTGGAGGTTCCCTTCTAGACCATTACTAGATGTAAATGTCTTTTCATCAAGATTGCACTACTCAGTGTACTCACTGGTGTCTGCACAGTAATAGTAATTAATACAATACGCTGGATGGGATAAGTATTATTTAATGCCATAGTAGCAAATTGCCACTGCCACAAATTGCCATTGCTTGCAACAAACAAGTAAAGAAATTATGCTCTGACTTTACTACAGATCTTAACAAGGGCAGAGCCAACTAAACTATTTATAGTAATTGTATGTATGTATATGGGGCTATCTGGGATGATTACGTCCTATCCTACATAGTAATATTAAGTAAAGTGTACTCTATCCGTATATTCTGCTCAGTACACAGATAAGAAATCTGAAGTTAGTAATTAAAGACCCTGCAATGGTGTCTTTTTATCAAAGAATAAAAAGAGCAACCCACGGGAGTAACTCAAGTATCTCAAGCAACTAATCTCACTTGACACCATAACAACATGGTAGACGACTTAAAAGTTATCTGTCTGTGTCTCAGAGTTCAGCTTACTCATGTGTATTATCCCGGCAACTATTCATTATTGCAATTTTGAAGAAGACTCTTAGCATTTTTTGGCTGATCTCATCATATATTCTGGGAGGAACCCTCAGATGCTTTCTTAGCCAATTAATCTCTTCCAGTTCACTGGGGTAGGAAGGAACGCAGATGGAAGTTTACGTTAAGGAAGATGATGAGCCAGACCTAAAATTAAAAATCAATCGTTCATGACTAGAGCAGACTAGAGGCAAGCACAAACATTTAACTGACTCATCGGTCAACTAATGGACATGTGTCTTATTCGAGAATTCGAACAGAGGTTTGACCTTGGTATTACAACCACTGAAAATAGAAAAGCCAATGTTTTTTTTCCAGACAAATAAGGACAGAATCACCCAGGCAGAAACGTCATCTGCATTGTAGTTAACTTCTCCACACCTCAGGATTGATTTAAAATCCTCTTTTCATAAACTGGAGAACCACAGACAATCAAAATGATTGACTTTAAAACAAGAGACAGCCTCCATAAGGAAAACCCATGATGTACATTCTTCCTTGCTTTATGGTCCATAGAAGCCAGATGACTTCCATCTTACCAGCTGGGTCTTCTGTATTATTGATGTCTTCTAGCTGGGGGAATGTGACACATCTCCCAGACTCAGATTTGTAGTCTGCAGGCGGGGGCAGGACCGTGTAAATCCTCTTGCCACGATTGGCTGCATGTTGTCTCATCCCTGCATCTCCTGAGCACAATGACACAACCCAATAAAACCTCCAATAAAGCAGGACTGTGGTTGTATGATATGCTGATAATCATGTTATACTTTGAAGAAAAAGGGAAGAGGATGTATCAGAAAAGCCAAGGGTGGCTATTATAGGCTGCGGGTATCATTTCATGTCCACATGAGAACTTACTGTTGTCGCACTGAGAAGGTTTCCTTTTCAAATGTTTTTTTCTGGCAAAAGCCTCCACGATGCATGGTGGGCTGGAGTTGTTCTCCACTTTGGGAGCTGAAGGGTAAAGCTTTCCCAGTACCTTTGACTGAAATACTAAGTGGCAACAAATCAGCATATGACAAAAGAGATAAAATACCAGCTAAAACACGTGAGCTTTGGCTAGCTAACACACTTTGACAGTGGAGCACGTGCATTTGTTTACATCCCCAGCGATAGTACATTTAGCCATGATGTTAGCCGGCTACATGACACAGCATGCCTCTCTACGTGAAACTGGTCATATTTTAACGAGGGTACTGGTGCTCACCTTCTTTCCTTTGTGTCATATCAGCAGATGTAGCCAACTAAAGCCGAAGCACATGCGAACCTGACTTGTAGACGGTGGCTACAAGGCTATGCTACAGCGTTAGCATGCTAATGGAATTAGCTTGATATGCTACCTTTTAAAATTATGGACGTTAGCCCTCACCATTACGGGGGCTACCAAGTTACACACAGAGGTAAAACCATTGTCTGTGATATCCAGTGTCAGCGAAATGTTTGTCCAAAAATCCACCGGCTTTAGACCCGTCTCCTTCCTCTCACTGCGGAGGAACTGATTCAACCGGAGGCTGGAACCAGAGCTCCCATTCAAATTAAAAGCTCTTTACGGCGAGCTCCGCTATTACCAAAAATAACCACGCAGTATACACTTATTTAATATACCTTTACGTTTAGTCGCACCTGCTCCTAAAATCGTCTTGTAAAGCCACGATCGCCAACGTTTTAAAAATCTATACCCGATAATTTGACCGCCAGGTATTTTGATGAGATGTTTGAAGCTGAAAAGAAAAGTTCCTTTTCACTTCGCCAACTTTTTATAATGACATGATATACGATCAATTAATTACATTGATTATTTACTGCGTTTCTTCCCGGTAATTGTGTGCATCAGTCTGCTTAGCGCGCCCCTTGTGGTCAAACCATGCCATAGCAGCGTTCTTGGGGCCTGCGCACTCTGATCCAGCTGCTGGGGGGTGGAGATACTGGGGGAAAAGACACCCCATGGCTCCATTGGCTCAACATCAGCACCGGGCTGAGTCAGGATTTGCAAACTTGACTTGGAACTTCAACATGTGAACGGGCTTTCCAGACGGAGGAGGAGGACCCACGTAGAATGTCAGCTCTGAAGAAGGTAAAACCCTCCTCTCTCATTTTCGTCTATGAGCTGTGCACGTTGATCTCACAAAATGTGCAAGACACAAAACCGTATCTTATCATCTTGCAGTAACAGATGTTGCATGCAGCAATGAAGAATGTGTGTGTTTCAGCAGTTTGGCTGCAGGACTTTCCTGATAGTGGAAGACAGTTTTTCTCTTTTTTTTTTTTCTGTTTTCTGACTGCAGGCTCCTTCAACATAATGCCATAGTGCAATCTCTATAACATGCAAATGTGCTCTCAGTAATTGTCTTTCCTAGCATTCAAATGAACTACAGCCACACAGTTTTCTGCATAAACATAAATTCATGAAGTGGGTGAGCAGCATTTCAGGCAGGAAAAAAAAAACATGTAGTACAAGGTTAAGTTGGTAAAAGGATGTACCGTCAGCAAGGTTTGTGCTCCCCAGCCTCCTCCTTTTGCGCACAGCCACAGTACACTCTGTATGACTGGCCTCTGTGGGTGGATGAGCTTCACTGACTGTCTGACAGAGCCCTGTGCTGCTGAAGCTGAATGATAGTGAAGCCTGTGTGAATGTATTATATAATACCTTGCAGAGGGAAAGCCATTGAGCAGCATTTGCAGAATTCTCACATACTGATTGAACAGTGATGCTGGTCAAATTCAGGACAGATGCAGGTATTGATATGCCTGTTTAAAGGTCGAACGGCAGGAGAAGAAGGGGGGAGAAGGGGACGTCTGCTTCAGCACTGCTGATGAGTTCATGACAAAAATACAGGTTGTTCAGCAAACTGTGACTGGCGTCC
Source organism: Aeoliscus strigatus (assembly GCA_901007665.1). Taxonomy (NCBI): domain Eukaryota; kingdom Metazoa; phylum Chordata; class Actinopteri; order Syngnathiformes; family Centriscidae; genus Aeoliscus; species Aeoliscus strigatus. Next base: position 16,725 of record CAAKHB010003718.1, read on the forward strand.
GGGAAGTGAGTTCTACCAGGAAGCATCCTGGTAGAACTCACTTCCCGGACGTCATAATCACCGTGCTAAAGTGCTAAAAATAGGGGGCCGTATTGAAAAGCTCAATGGACTTATTGCTGTTATCTCTCACTGCTAAAAGTCTTATCAAGATACGTCTTAATAATACAAATCCTATTTATTTTTAGACTCTGGTGGTCAGCCAGCCTCTCTTCAGTGACATGCAGCCACGTTCACTGTGTTCAGTGAGTGCTCTGTGCATCTGGCCATACATTGAAACTGCATTTTCTCCTGTAGTAACACTTTGTTCCTGCTCTTGGTCCTAGTCACGTGGTCTAAGCTCATTCATTATGCAGGCAGTGAAAGGTGTTGGAACAGATGCATTTATTACGTCCGTGCAACTTGTACAGATCTTATGTGATTGGATTTGTGCCATATTGTGGGTGAGACATACTGTACATGTGTCACATATACATGGAAAAACGGATATGTACCCAACCTTCCACCACATGGTACAAATATTCTTTACCGGAATTCCTTGGTGTCTATCTCCTGCACATTTCTTTACATAGAAACTAATTATGTTCAAACAGAAATAGGTGGCAGGTATAACCGTGTTCATGCCTTTTAGCATCAGAAGCACTCTGGATTAAGAGGTCTTTATAATATTGCCAGAAGTGATGTCAGCGTGCTCTCAGACACAAATACATTCTGATGTCAATTGGACTTTGCCTTCCCGACAGTGACACTAAAATGCTCTCATAATCTGTTTGAAGATGCACAGCAAAGCTGAACCTCTACTTTTATGCGTGCAGACTTGTCATCTTGGTCTGCTCGGCAGAGGAGCGTGTAGACCTGTGACTTAAAGTAAATGAAACATTTATCAGGCTCTTACTCACTCCCCGAGACCAGTGTTGTCTGGCTTTTCTTTCTCTGTTTCCCATTGGTTTTATGCCTCTGTGTTCGTTTGATATTTGTCTTACCTCTCAGAGCAATTCACCTTACTGTGAGTCTCCCTCATTTTCTGGAATGAGTGGGGATGGACGACACACAGCTTCATGAATCGAATGCCTGGCAGTCCTTTTTATGTATTAACAGTATGCTGGTATATTGTAGCCTCTCATTTAATTCCGTTTGTTGCTGTGGTGGACACGAAACCGCATGTGGGTGTCAGCTCTTACTTTATGAGCTGCTCTCTGGAGATTGACGCTGTTGCTGCGTAAATTTCCAGCCATTTCTGCCTCAAATAGGCTCTCTAACCGTCTGGTGCACAACATGACAACCATGGCATCCCGATGGACGCTGAAGTAAACATGCACACCCCCCCCCCCATCAGTACCACACTCAGTCAGGACAAACACACTGTCACACATGGATCCTCATTGGAAACAAACAGGCATATTTACCGTGGACATGTTTGTGGTCATATCCTCATATCGTGGCCCTGACGAGCTGGTGACTCGTCCAGGTTGGACCCTGTCGACAGCTGGGATCAGCTCCAGCACAACCGAGCCCCGTAACCGGAGCAACGGGAGAAGATGAGTGAATGAATGAATATCCTCATGAAAGTGGTCATTTTAATATTTCCTAGTATGTTATATGCAAATTTGAGATGCTGAAAATTCAGGAACATTCCTTGTGTTTTTTGGAATAGAGTGGACTTCATCAGAGGGTATTCTAATTAGGACATTTTAGCTGTCACCACCTGTGTGTCTTTTTGTGTATGTGTGTCTGGACAGAAACATTTTGGAAGCACAGGATGCTCCTCCATCCTGATTCACCACTGCTCTGGCAGATGGCTCCTCAATCACATGGGAGTCATGATGTGAAACATACTGTATAATTACAATTTAGCATGTAAGGTACATTCAACTCAGTCCAGTAACTAATGTCAGTGTGTCACACTGAACTAAAAAAAGTTCAAACAATAGAACTTGAAGTCTTTGAGTGAATGGAGTGTTTATTGTGCTGCACTCCGTTCATGGCACACGCTCTCTGTCTGTGTGTGCATGACGTGCTGTCTGATGCACAATCAAGATGGTGATTAAGGTAAAGGTGAGTGGAACAGGTCCAACTTCCAACAACACAGTCCTTGGTCAGCTTCTGTTATCGTCTCCCCAAGAGGTGTTGTAGAACCTTCTGGCTCGGGGGAGGGGACCGCCTCAGGACAATCTCTACTGTCAGTGAGTGTAATGCAGCATCCATTTGTTTTTACTTTCCAAATGGACCGTTACTAAACTGGAATTTCAATGGAAGATGGAGGTAATCGTTAAAGAAGACCAACGGTCTCCATGGAGACAGAGACTTTAAAATTTTAGGGACAATAAGGAACCTTTCTGCAAACAAGTTCTGATGCTTTTGTTCAGAAGGAATTAGGGAATTATTTATAAGTGAAGGTAAGACAAAATAACATTTAAATTTTAAATTTTTTTTGAAATTTTATATGAAATTTCAGTTTGTGTAAAGATGCTGATATGAGACTTTAACAACCCGCTAACTGTTGACAATCAGATGGTGAATCAGCTCCGGCTGTAGGTTGATATGTTTGTAGATCTGATTGGATGAAGTCAGTGAACCAGACATGAACCTCAGCATGTGTCACCGAGGATCAACCACTTAAACATCTGACCGCACGCAGCTGAGTGTTATGATCCAAAGCCCTCTGGTTGTCACCTCTATCTGCTACATTTACATTCTTCAGGACAGTCGTACAAACACACGCAGAAACTGTGAGTATGTGTCTGTGTTCTCTGTCACATCCAAGCACACAAGATGTGGCTTGATTTGAAGAATATATTTTTAAATCAATATCTCTATTTATGCCTCTCTCAATATTGTGTGACATGACTTGTTTTATGACATTTTCATGCGATGTAAGTGTGAAAATAAGTTGACAGAAATTCATTCGTTCATTCATTCATATGTATTAAAATACCATGTAGCGTATGTAAGAAATTCGCCCTGCCCACCAGAATGAAATAAATGTGAACATGAATTAGAACCATGTCTATATATGACATGTGTTGAATGATATTTCCCATCGTGCCTCTGACAATCGTCACCTCACACATTTGAGTGAATTTGCAGCGTTGTTGATGATTCGGGACGCACATTCAAGTTATTATATGAACTTGTGTTTAATGCATGTTCAGAGGTGTGTTTTGTGCTTCAGGACACTGCATGTGGAGTTACACTGCTCAGCTCTTGTCACACTCTGAGTTTGAGGAAGAACAATTTGGATGCACACTTCTCATCCTCACAATCTGTTTATTCTCTGACAAAAGGAGTATCTGAGGTAATGAAAAGGTGAAAGACGAAGATCAACAACAACAACAAAAAAAAGAAAATATATGGTCTGCATCACACCCCAGCCCTTCACTGACTCCCCAGGCAGTGGTAGAACTCCTCCTTTTAACTGAACCCAAACAATTAATCACATCAACGACACAGGTCACTTCACATAAACAGCAAACATTTCCAAATCTATTTACTTCTTCTCCATCTTCATGCTTCCGATAGCATCGAACCCAAGGATGAGAATACCTTGATTCCGCTTTTGGTACGGCGCAGCCAGAGTGGATTGAGCACGCTCCCCAATTGCAGGCACGATTAAAGACAGCCTGATGCTAGACTTGGGTCCTTTACCACTGCTTGGCACCAGGCAACCACAAGATAAAATAACCTGCAACACTTCATACCTACAATACATCACATAATAAAGGCAAAGCCACAACTACACCCATGTGTTGGTGTTTTTATGTTGAACAGCTTCATTCGTCAGCCCAGCGTGTGCACCCACCACACTATCACTAGCATGTCACCTGGCTAATGAAGGACTTGTGGACTGAATGACTAGTGGCAGGAACACTGACACCAGCTCCATACATTTCTGGTTTAAACGTTTTCTTTCGGTTGATTCATTTTGTTAGCTTACCAGCTGAAACCTGACTCGCTGTCATGCAATCAAGTGTAATCAAGTGTAAGTTTCCACCATTTGTAATACATTTATTCACACACTTAATACATAGTCAATTGGATCCATCGTACCTTTGTTGTTGTTTCACTTCTAGTCTATGGTTATCAAGTGTGGAATCCATCTTGAGAAAATCATAGGAAAATGTCCATATGGAGATGCTGAAGGGAATGCTGTAGTATGTGTGAGTATCATGTAATGTTTTCAAATGGCTGATGGACAGTTTTCCCTTACTTGTAGTGTGAACACCTGCTTTGAGAAGATGGTTGAAGTTATCAAGAACAAACGGAGGAAGCCTGAAACTACAGCTGTGGCTTAGGAGGGGGTCATGAACATGTTTATGTGAGAGGAATTCAGAGACTAAGGAGGAGACTTTTTGGTCACTTGGCTTCAAGGAATCTCTGACAGCCAATTAAACTTGGGTCAAATGTGGGCAAATCATACAAAAATAAAAGAGAATTATAAAACATTTTTGTTTCACCAGGTGGGAAAGCTGCTGTGGGCTGCAGCCGTTAAAGAGACAACGTACCACACCATTTGGACTGTATGTAATCATCGATTCATTATACAATTTTGTAACTAGCCAATGTATGGTCAATGAAACAGAGCTAGCTGTGGCTTACATTTAGCATCTAACTGATCAGCAGTGATGTCCAGTAAATGTTCATGTGATTATCCAAGGTAAACATTAATACCACACATATGAAACATACTTCCATCATAACATCATGATGGAAGTATATGAGTGTGAGTGTGCACGGCCTCAACAGTCCAGGAAGGGGGCGTGGCCTCAGTACACAGTACGCTCAGGAAGCAGTGTGCTATGTGCATGTGATGGAAGAACAGTATCGATATCCGAAAGTGCATGAAATATGGTTGGTCTAGTCAAGAGCAGGCTGAAATTTATTTTCCCAACTATATGTAAAATCTCAATTTTGTAAAATCCAGGTTTATTCCCAAATATTAACATAAATTTCTCTTAAATTCCAGTCGTTCATGTCAAGTCCCATAAATTCCAATTAATTTCCATGGAAAGTTTACAACGAAGAAAATTCTGGGAGTTTTGCAGCCTTGACCGAGAATGACTTTTAGTTGGTTGGCATCAGTGGTTGTAGCATTCACATCTGTCCACACACGATGCAAACAGCAGTGAAATTCTTAAGGTGGGGAAGAAAAAAAGGACAAATAGTGCTAAATTAAACTCGTACTAACTGTAATATACATCGTGCAATAGTTTAACTAGATCAATTGATATCTGAACCTGATAAATATACTGACTAAATTTAACTGAACCATTAAGCATCAAAGAACAAGAGGGACATAAAATAAACGGACAACAGTCAACCAAGGCACAAGGTAGAAAAATAGTATGGGGGTAGAACAATGTATTTACATGGTCTAATTACACGCTGGTGCATTGACGTAACCTCCCACCTGTTGTAATAATGCAGCTGTGAAGACAACCCGTTTGATGCCAGTGTCTAACATCATCATCACGTTATCAGACAGACCCATACATTTCCATCATACATGTGTAACTTGCGAATGAACAGAATTAAAAAACGGTGTCCCCTGGACTCTTCTTTCTAATGGTATTACTGTTGGGGAAAAAGTCCAGCTCATTCCTGCAGTAAAACATTGAACACTGTTTTAATTTAATTAAAGCTGTCCTTTTAATGAAGGAGGCAGCAGAATTTCACTCCTAGCTCAGACGGCTATAATTTGGGACTGGAACCATATTAATTTAGACGTTTCCTCTATTAAAAGCAGGAGAGGTTCATCAATTGAACAACCACATATTCAACATTTTACGATTTTTGTCGGAAAAATCTGCATGTTGCTGAGTTTCATGTTGAGAGTTGAGAGCCACATTACAAAAGCTGCAAGTGAAACCGGCACTGAGCACTAATTATCATTAAAGCACTTTAGCACGGAGCACTTTAACATCTTGGTCCCTGTGGTATATTTTGTCGCCTGCAATTGACTTGTGTCATAACTAGCTCCTGTTATAATTGTGCATACTTACATTTTTATCAATATTTTTTTATCAGGTTCATCAATATGCGCTGTCGCTTTTAGATAGATACAAATAAAATGAGTTGATCGACTGCTGTTGGAGAGGAATCCACAATTCATTCACATGTCGGATAATTTACACGTATTTACCTCCAACAAGGACGTTCTCCTCTCCAGAGTCTGGAGAGAGGTGTAGGCTTTCTGGACTCTTTAATCTTGAGCTTGATACAGGTGGTTTGATATCAAACCACCTGATATCTCAACCACTAGTACTTTAATAGTACTAGTGGTTGAGACTACTATTAAGACCATTAAAGTTACCACTTTAATAGTGTTTCATTTTTGAATCCAAAGGGTCAAAGACATCTGTGGTGAATTTATGTTTTCAAAAACCAACATCATCATACGTGAAGTGAAATACCCGCTGACTTGAATGAACACACCACTCGTACTACGTGGTGTCATGTGGTACTGGTAGTGGTGATACCACTGACAGTTGGCAGAGGTCCATTTATTTGTTATTTCTTCATGTGTTATCTCTATATTTACTTCATGTTTTAAAAATCATCAACCTTTAATTTGAATTTCAACCATTTAAAGATGTCCCTTTTAAGTTCTAGTCACCTTCTACGTGCGTCGGCCTGCTCAGTTCTAGTAGCTATTTCTGATTGCCACTCTGCAGCCTCAGGAGGCAGATGTCATATCACAAATGAACTTTGAAGGGGACAGTAATCAGTACTTGTTTGCAGAGAACCCCGTCAGATGTTGTGTTCCTCACCTGTGATGATGACCGCGTTGCTCGTCTCAGTTCATGTGGTAGTTTTTGCCTTCTGCCGTGGTTTCTTCTCTTACGTGCGTCCATGTTGAGGTGAAAGTAAAATAAAGTAAAGTGTGCAGGTTAATGTCAGTATTAAATTGGCCACAATGGGTACATATACATGAATGGAAAATAAATATACAGTAAATGCTATAGTTTCAGTATAGTGGTGGTCTGTGTTAAGACAAATGTAGATGTAACAGGGTGATGCTGATAGATCGTTAGCCCTTCCTAGAAACGACTGGATACCCTAAATATGTCCCCATAGAATCTTTTTTTCTTTCACTAGATTGGACCTTGTTTGTGGAGCCCCTATTTTTTCATCCCCATCTACTGAAACAGCTCCTGGCAAAACTATGCAGGCTTCAGAAGGTGATTACAAGCAGTTAGATCTGATGCTCTCATGTGTGATTCGAAGGCTCTAAAGCCTTGTTGTTAAAATGTGGTTAAAATGTATTTCCAAATGAGTGAAACATGACGTGAGTCAAATACACAAAGACTATTTACAGTTAACACAACCTAGAACCGCAACAATTTACCCACAGGATTGTCTTGATGTGAAAAACAAAACGGTGACATCAATTCTCTCTTGTTCTTATTCAGAGCGTGAACAGAGGCAAATAGATGCCTCGTGGACTGTAAATATATGAAACGAGAAAGTAGATGCCTCTTCTTTCATTCCTTTAATGTGTAAATAAGGGGCATGTGACAGCTCTCTCTCTCTCTGCTCTCCACACTCCTCTCTGCCAGCTAACCAGCATCAATTAGAACTCTACATCTTGCAGCTGTTCCACTCATTACCAACCGACACTGTGTGTCTCGAAGAGCTGCAGAACAGAAATGTGACCTCTGAGGCGTTACTTCAGGCAGTACTTTCATGTGAATAAGATTGCCAGCCAGCTACAAATTCTTTATTATCTATATAAAGAAAAGCAATATATACATATCTATCTTTACATAACATGACAATTTGTGCATAAAAATCATTTTTAAAAAGTTACATAATAATAACAATAATAATAATAATAATAATAATAATAATAATAATAATAATAATAATAATAATAATAATAATAATAATAATAATAATGCAATATGAATATATAGATAATGCAAAGATATGATCACGTTTGAAGTGATTCATCTCAGGCCTTGTTTTATTTTCTTTTTCTGCTCCAAACTCAATTCCAAACAACTGTTCCTGTAAAAATAAACTGTAAACTTGGGGAAAAAATGAAATAAATGCTAAGTGAAACCACCTTGGTGTGACAGGACTTTGGTCTAGTCCAGAACAAGTACGTTCATTTCTATTTTCAGTAATGGAGGCCTGATGTCCGGCAGAGCAGCAGCGTGGAGCCTTAAAACACACAATGACATTAGAGCAACTTGGATATAAAGTTGCTCTAATGGGTTAAATCGTTGGGTTGAATGGATTAGATGTGAAATGAAATGAGAGACATGCTTGTGTAAGATGCTGGTTGGCTGGTTTTGACTGGTTTTGACTGTCCGACATGAACTTAACAGAAAAAAACACATCATCAAGAGCCAGTTTGACTGTTTTCAGTCACCGATTGCTAAAATAGGACATGGGATGTGTGCTTTGAAGAATACTGAACACTATCTAAAGAAAAATCAGAGCAGAGAAAGATGTGGTGTGTCGATGTTTACACCCCGTTGTCACGTGACAACGGTGATGGGGTGTTATTCATTTGACGGGACTATTTCAGCAGATGCAACATCTCACAGGTTTCACATTGCAGATGCAGTCGGGATGAGGAAGGCCACGTCAGGCTGCTGCGGGTCACATTGTGGCTACCAGCTTCGGGATTTGTTCATCTGCATTGAGCTGCTGTGGTATTATTCACGTCTTTCTTTCCTCCCTTTGTCATCCATAGGTGTTACCAGGCATACTGCAGAGACATTGCTGTATCTTCCCAAACAGGAACACAGGTAAGGACTCTCGCCACAGACCAACACCAGACAAAGTGCTGAGTCGCTGCGTCATGGACGACATGCATTCATATCTCATTGAATTGACATGTTTCTAAAGGATCTCATACATACTTTGGTTTCTTGTGCGGCCTGCTCTTGCTCCATGCACACTGGGGGGAGTTGTTCCAAACTCGTGATCATGACGTGCTTCTTCACATCATTGCAGGTTTGAAGAGGTTGCTGATGAAATTGAAGAGCAGGGAGATATATTCAGGTACCCGGCTGCGGTCATTATGTTAGTAAGGACTTTCTCTATCGCTCTCTCTGTGCTGACTTTTGGTGACTCAGCCTGTTTGACCGATTTTTTCGACTGCATGCACCTTAGCTTCCTTATCATCCCATCTCACTAATTTAACCCCAGCAACGCTGTCAACCTGCAACACGGTTTTGGTGGAGCAGCTCTCAGGTTCACGGTGCATTTAACCAGCAGTTATTTACTGTTCTCTAACTTTGAAGGTTTTATCTCACAAACTCACAACCTGCTCAGGTGAGATGCGGGGTGCTGCAACCTTGTAGACAGGGAGAGAAAAACATGTTTAAGCTCGGAACCTGTAGCGTGAAATTAATGTTTGATGGGCCATGTAGGAGAGATAATCTGTATTTAAGATGATAAGGGACATACTTGTAAATCAGCGGTTTTGGTGCCGTAAGCCAGATGTGGGTGTCATATTAATTCCACGTAGGTGTCAACCTGTGTTGACGGTGAGACTCCTCCAACAGAACGCTGTTGGTCGTGTCGTAGACAGATGATCTTTGTTCCGTTCCTTCATGTTTCAGACGTCTCCCTTTTCCCTTCTCAGATGATTCAGGTTCCTACAGATGTGTTCTTAAGAAGCAGAGCGTCACCCTGCTGTCAGTGGACAGTGTCTGTCCTCAAGGCACGCTACTAAGAACACCTGCACAAATGGCCAATTTCTGAAATGTGGTCTGTTTTGTCGCTGAATTGCAAAGCAAGAAGCTGAATGATTTTTGCATGTTTTGAAAAAAAAAAGGCAACATGAGTGTAGGAATTGAACATGTAAGTGACTCAGCTCCTCGTCCTGCTCATGATAGTTTAACTGAGCATTGGAACATGGAGGTGAAGAAGCTGGATCAAGCCGCTGGCTCAGCTATGTTTCAACCTAATGGTGTTGTTTCTGACATTATATTAGAATACAAATAACTACCAGATGTACTCATTGTTCTTGTTTACACATTTTAGTTCTTGACAAAGGTGGCTTGTGTGATTCCTGTTTCTTTGGGTTTAACCTGCTACACTCAATACGCTAAATGGTGTATGAAAAACAACAAAACTATCTGTATAAGGTATTGACAGATCAGTGCAATTCTGTAAAAAAAATAATCAGAATATTTTGACTGAGTTTTCATGAACAGGTCAAAATTTTCCTTTTAGGAACAGATAGTGAGTTGAAGTGTTGTCAGACAGTTTGTTTCTAAGAACAAAGTTGACGTCGTCGTTCTGCTCCTTCTAAAACACATCAAGGCTTTGACAGACAACCTCCTGTAATGTTGGCAACAACTGGTCAAGTCCACAGCTTGTGTCACTGGACTTCATAGTCTCCATCATAGTTTGCTTCCCGTCTCCACGGCAACACATCTTGTGTTAAGTAGATGGAAAGACGTCGTGTTCATTTGTCATCAGCAGTTCACCTGTCCATTAGTGGAGAGATGTTGTGTTTGCACATGACAAACACTCTGACACAAATTAACACTGGCATCAAATGAGGATGCTAATTAATGAGTTGTGTGCAGTCAAGTAGACATGAGTTGAAGAACGTGGCAATGGAAGTAACGGGAGGAAGCTAGGACTGTCTGAAAAATGACCAAGAGGTCATGTGACTTTCAACGACATTGAAAGCAAAGACGAAAGGTCGGTATCTTCACATGGTCAATTAAAATGTGGAGGAGTCCATGTCTGTCGATGAATAAAAGGTTCTCACTGTGTGTGTGTGTGTGTGTGTGTGTGTGTGTGTGTGTCCCTCTGTAAAGACATACAGTCATATAGAGTCCACTAAGTGAGGGGCGCCCTCTCCTGGCAGATGTCCCTCACTTGTGCCTGGTCTCTGCCTCTCAGATCCCCGAGCTCGTCACAATCTTACCTCCAGTCTCCAATCAGAGCATCCAGGCGACTCAGCATTTCTACAAGTACACCCAGGGTTTTTTTCATACTTGTTCCAGATTTTTTCACATTCATCCATTCCTCGACTCACAACTTTTACCCCACCCAATTCATTGTGACCTTATTTTGAACTCAGGAAGATTTGAATCTAATCATAATGCTCAGCTGGGTGGTTCTGGTTCTCACAGTGACAAGATCCAAAGATTTCATTTATATGCTTTTACTCATTTTTGCGTCGTCAGAAACGTTTTTGACCTCATATTTTGGGTTCATAGCCTGGAATTGATTTTTTTTCCCCCTTCCACAGTCTTAAAACAGTATCACACTAGGCATATCTTCCACTTGCCATTGCCGCCACTTGTAATTCCTATTTGTCGTGTTTTGCACGGTGCTGGCTGGTGACAACAGCAAAATGTTGTCTTGCAGCATAAATCCCAATAAGGGATGTCAGTCAAGTATGACGATAGCTTGGTCACCCTGGATTTACACCATTTCACCTCTGAAACGCTGTAGGTGTGAATACAAAGGCATTTCATGAATGCTTAACTGGTCAATTTTGGTTGTTTATCCCAACACATGGTACCACGGAAAGACTTTTTTTCTTTGGAGTCGCTCTTAATCCTGCCTATATGTGCTCTCGGAAATTGTCCAGACCGCTGAACTCCCTGAGCTGTGTCTGCCTAATAGCTCTTCTCTTGTCTTCACTTCGTCTTTGTCCAGAGTCCCAACTTCTCCTCTTTAATGCTACACATGATCTGCCTGAGCCTCCGTGTCCTGCTGTGAATCAGCAGCTATCTGTGCTACTAGCTTTCCTATTTAATGGGTGTGACTGTCCAGCCTGCGTGAGTGGATAGCACACACACACACACACACACACACACAGTACTTAAACACATGCACTGGTCAGATCACACATTCTCTTCATACCTGTTCACCAGAAGCAACACCCACTCAGACACAAACCAACAAACCATATCAGACTCATATGCATATAAACAACATTAGCAAGTGGAATGATGAGTGATGCTGTACATTCAAACCAGTTGAATGACAGAGACACACACGGGTTTTATGTGTGTGTATGTGTGTGTGTGTGTGTCCCTCAGGAGCTCTCCACAGTTTTTCTGAACTTTCAGCTGCTGTTGTTGATAAGTCCTCCACTATCTCTCCTTCTCAGCCTCGCTGCTCTCGAGTGTTACTCCGCACCCTCAGCGCCCCCCCCAACACACACACACACACACACACACACACACACACACACTGCTCCATCTCGCCCTGCGCTCCCTGCAGCACTACTTAGGCACAGCCACTGAAGTGTTGCAGGAGTGGGTAGCTCTGAAACAGACCTCCTCCTCCAGGCCTCTGCTTCGCTGTAGCTGAACTGCAGCAGCACAAAATTGATTGTAAACAAATATGACACAGATGCATAATGGAGTCGAGGAGCAATACATGTCCCACATTTCTCATGCGGTGTGTGTGTGTGTGTGTGTGTGTGTGTGTGTGTGTGTGTGTGTGTATATATATATATATATACCATATATATGTGTATATATTTATGATACTCTGCCTGTAGTCATCTTAAGAACATAGGATTAGCGTGTCAGTGTCATATATTTTTAAATGCATACTTTTATATCGATATATTTAAATGGTTTCTTTGCACGTGCGTGGGGATGCACTGAGACATACTGTGATATCTTCTGATGCTGAATCTCCGCATGCTGCTGGTGCTGTGTGTTGTTAGCTCTTTGTGGGGGAAACGTGAAGATAGCCTTGGTGTGGACCCATGTTGTGGACCTTTCAGACTGGATTGTACTACAGTCATCCTCGGCTCCTCAGGCTGTAATATTCTCATCTACCGATGCCTGTTCAACTGCTCTTGTTTATCTCTTTTGTTACACGGTGTGGATTGTGTGATGATTTGTTATTTGTAATTGATGTCTAAGACAACTAAGTCAATCAGTCAGATGGAGATATATAAGCAGATATAGTGACATTCTGTTATTCTGCAGTAAATCTACTTTATTCTGTGCATGCACCCAATGAAATGTGTTGCTTGTATGTGGCTAAATGTAACATTCAGAGTGTCTGTACTGTCAGTGGATCCATCCAGTGGAGCCTGACAATGGGAAATACAAAGTAGACATGAGGCCCAATTAAGTATTCTGGTTTTTGTTGGCATATCGGGTGAGGATGGCAGTTGGAAGAGTAAGACTTTCTGCACTTTCATCCTGACTTGCACTATAATGCAATGTATGGTTTTGCAATTGTACAGGTCAACTGACCACAAGAGAAAATTGCTAATGCTAAATGCTAATTAACCTCAGCCTGCTTTTGGAGGGGGGAGGAAGACCTGGGAGTACCCAGAGAGAACCCACACAGACACAGGGAGAGCAGGAAAAGTCCAACAGAGGCCCAGGAATCGAACCAGGGACCTTCTTGCTGAGAGGCAACAGTGCTAATCACTGCACCACCATGTCAACCGCTGTAAATATTATTTATTCATTCATTTCTTCCACCTGCTGCTGTAAATGTCCCCAGAGTGGGACAGTAAAGACGTATCTTAGAGCTGTCCATCTGTAGATTGATGACGCCACAGATGATGTCATCGCTCTCATCTCTCCTGTGAGTCACAGGTTAAATCCACAGACTCTATTTGTTCCCTGCTCACCAACGTGTTGGTGTACGTCCTCCATCTCCTGTCGTGCTCCTGTCACTGAAGTACCCGGTGCCTGACTGGAGGACAGCCGCTCTCTGAGGACAGTCTGTCTCAGCTCGTCCCTGACATAATGAGCGTGCTGGGAGTAAGCTTTGATTTACCGCTGAGTCACTCCGTTCCAAGCTGCTCATTAATGGATGAATGGCGACGGCGGAAAGTGAAACGGGACGTGGTATCAGGCTGTGTTGACAAACGTTTAATTCTGTGTAATCTCTCTTTGTCTCCCGGCGCTTTCCTCGTGGCATCCAAATCAGAACACAGTTTTATGGCACACGCATCAGGTCACAGCTTCTATGTCTCAGCTAACAGCAGACAGAGATGTTCCATTTGTGTTGAAGAGCTACAGCTGTTACCTGGTATTGAAAATGATTGCTGTAGGAGGGAATGAGTGTCTCCCTCCAGTTCATGATGACAGTGGAACGAGCACCAAGGAGAAGATGGAAACGGGGCTGCAGTGGTGAACTGTGAATGATACATTCGCCTGTTACTGCTGATGTGAAGTAGGCCAACAGAACAACAAAAACCTAAAATATTGCCTGAGCAAAGTAGAAAGATACAAAAAGTTTTTTAGAGAAACATGTGATGGACAACCTGCATGTGCTTGATGATGCACGTTCCTGAGAGCTTTGCTACTTCAGGTCCCCCTTCAGTATACCTCCATTCACACCACTGTGCAACTGCCTTTATGGCCCAGAATGCTGTTACACACACGTGCACATATTTATTTATTTATTATATGTTTTTATATATATATATATATATTATATTATTTTATATTTTATTTATATTTTATATTTCTTTTTATTTTATTCATTTACTTCATGGTTTTATTTTCTCTTTTACATATGTTGTACTGAAGGAGATGCTTGAATCTCGTTGGACCTTTGTTTGTACAATGACAATAATGGCTACAGTATCTATCCATCTATTTATTCTTGGAGTTTGTTTCTGGTTTTGGTCAATTTACAGTCCTTGTCTTCAAACCTTGTGAGACATTCATGAAGCTTAGTGATATTCTGATATGGATTTGTGGTGCACGTTTCCTGTTGAATGCATAAAACCGGATCTGGTTCCTCGGAATGTAACCGTGGGCTGAGAGGCTTTGATTGTGGGAGAACGGTCCAAACAAAGCCTGTCACCTTCTGTGCCTTGTGTGTGCTTGCGCTGCATGAAGGTGATGGAGGGAAATGACAAGCTGCCTTCCTCGCTCTAATAGCGTTGTGCGAGACTTTTGGATTGAAAGTCACCACGCTCCTGTTCTTGTCAGGAACGTTGTGACGTCAACATACGTCTCTTGTCAGCAAAAGAACTTCTGAAACTGCTTTCAGCAAGAACTTTTCTATTAGATGTGTACACCTAGCACGTGCATTTCACACACATGGGTGTGTGTGTGTGTCTTTGTGCATGCCTGTTGCAGAAACCCAGCCATACGTTATCCTCTTGATACACACACACACACACACACACACACAATCACACAGAAACACACAGGAAATGAGTTCTTGCTTTTCTGTCAGCCTGTGTGTATTGTGTCTGTGTGTATTCCATTTGTCTGTGTAAAATGGTGCTCATGTCTAGGATCTATAATGTTGTTATGATTTGATCACGAGCAGAACTGGAAGGAAGTCAGATAAAATCAACCTCATTATGACCTTTACTTTGCCTTTAAAATCCAATGTTGTGTAGAATTATGTGTCCCTGTAATGCATAATAAGGTAAATCGGTATATACTACACATATGTATAAAATATATGTATATACAGTGTGTGTGTGTGTGTGTGTAAATATACAGTAGGAAATAGACAGAAGTATCAGTCTGTGTGACCCTGGTGTTTCTCCCTTGTGCTTCTGCCTTTCATGTCCAAAGAACCTCTGATCATTCCCGTTTCACTCATGTTTTCTATATGTTTTAGTCTTAGTGGTTTGTGTCCATTCAGTTGTTTCCTGTGATGTGTTTGCAGACTTTTTCAGGACGAGCTGCCACCATCTGCCCTTAACACTCTTCATTGCCCTTTTTTTCCTGATCCCAGTGACTGGAGGGTTTTCTTTGGGTTAACACACCAGGAAACCTTCAATGCACCATGTTGCTGGAGCACATTTGTTCCAAAAAAAAAAAAAAACAACTAAAATGGCTTTTTATCTTAAGGGATCAGACGATGAAGGTCATTTCTTTCACAGCACATCAAAATACTCATTACAAAAACAGCATGAAAACCCTCCCTTACTCTGTGAAACATTCCTGAGGTCATTTGATCATGGCTTTTTTGCTTTTTACTACATTCTTACTTTCAAGGCCAGAAAATGTGGGACATAACTTGTATTCATAACTGATACAGGCTTTTATTGCAGATTTAAAAATCTGTTACCTGGTTTTCGTTGCTGAAAGTTTTACTTCTTCAAATCCATTGCATGAAGCAAATTAGGTAGAGAAGGTCAGAGATGAATCTGCAGTGGAGCGTTCTTCTGGTTCGATTTCCTGCTCCAGCAGGAGGCACCCAAGTGCCCAAACCATCTGAGCTGACTCCATTCAGATGGAGGAGCAGTGGCTTATCCTTGTCTGATGCCTCTTTGGTGTGAAGCTGCTAATATTCACACTCTTATTGTTTCTAAATGTTGTGTTTTGTTGTTTCCTACATGTCTGTTCACAAATGCCGAGGTAGTGACATCAAACCACAAACCAGACCCCTGGTTCATACCGAAGTGTGCTGTGATGTTTCCGTGTCTCTGTTATGTAATCGAGGAAATGCTGATTCTAGGGCTGATTATCCATTAACTGGGTTCTGTCTGCAGCGGAGCTCTCTCTTCAAACAGAAAAGCACTTTGTCCCGGCATTTCTTCAGCTAATTGTCTGTCAGTAATTGTTCTGATCAACCGGTGAGTGCAAACACGACCGTCTGTTTATGATGTTGTCAGACCAAGATGTCGGAGCCTATCTGGAAGAACAAGCAGCTGTTCAGCACCAATTACTGCAAGGCTCCCAAAGTGCTTTCACTTATTAGACCTGCTCCAAATATTTTTATCTCCAGTAATCATTTCAGTTTGGTGGTTAAAAATACCAGGGGTTTTCCTTCGATAACGCCCTGATACATTCAGGAGAGCTCGTGGGGAATATTTTGACCTCACCTTGGTCGGCAGCGGTGGACAGATCACGTCCTTCTCTTCCAGGCCTTCAGCTTAGTGTCCTCCCTGTTCAACCCCCTTAAAGGGCGACTAGCTATAACCTCTGAACTCTGAACTCCGGATCGAAAGAACAAGATCTCGGATACAAGCGGACGTAATGAGTTTCCTTTGCAGGGTGGTGGGGCGCTCCCTTACAGAACTCGGAGCAGAGCTGCTGCTCCTCCACATCGAGAGGAACCAGCTGAGGTGGCTCGGGCATCTGTATCGGATGCCCCCTGGACGCCTCCCTAGGGAGGTATTCCCGGCATGTCCCACTGGGAGGAGATCCCAGGACATGCTGGAGTGACTACTTCACCCGGCTGGCTTGGGAACGCCTAGGAGTCCTCATGGAGCAGCTGGAGGAGGTGTCTGGGGAGAGGGAAGTCTGGACGTCCCTTCTCAGGCTGCTGCCCCCCAAGATAAAGTGGAAGAAAATGGATGGATTTCTGTCCTTCTGTATCCTGTCAGCCAGGATGACGGTCCAGAGCCCGATCAGTCGGTATCCGAGGTAGCTGCCGAAACAGTTGCCAGCCAGAGAAGGGGTACAGCCGGGATACGAACACTGCCGATCCATTCAGGCAACTAGCTAAAAAAAACTAACTGACTGGAACACAAAGGACTATCTAAAACAGACCAAGTTCAACTAACCTACAAGCTAAAGCTAACATACCTACAACTATTTGGAAGATCCAACTGCTCTGAATCCAACCCACTCTCTAGTTTGCTAACGGCGGAGGGAATCTTTTGATAGTAACGGGGAGCAGGAGGGGCTTCAGGGTGAACCGTGGGTAGTTACGTCAGTTACCACCAAATGCATTGTAAAGTGAATTTAGATGTAATGACCAGGTTTTAACCTGTAGATGGCACTCCACAAGCCGCTTTTTTAACACAAAATTGTCACTACAATGTTAAGCTTTGGACCAGAAGCAGTCATAAAATCTACGAAATACCCAGATTAAAGTGTTTTCAGCTGAAAAAAGTGGTTTGGGGGGTTCGTTACTCTTTAATGCTGATGAGCATTCATCATGAGACGTCATGACAATCTGGTCTGAGAACTCCTCCCTCACTTCTCTTCCCAGTCCCAGTTGACTGCAGCAGTGTTATGATCTGCCCTTAAGGACACACACACACACACACACACACACACACACACTGCAATTATGTCCCCTAGAAATCTAGAGCCACCTCCTTACAAAACACACAAGCCCATACGCAGAACCAAATGTTCTTTCTGGCTCAACAGTGGAAGAGCTTGTGCGAGTGCCTCTTCTCTGAGAGTAATAATGACCGGACAGTCATGAAGACGAATGGAAGTTATCTTGCTTATCGAGCATGTTTGAAGGTATAGTTGGAGATAAGGCCCTGCCGGGACCACCATCGCGGAGAAAACACACACAGCTCTCATGAAAACCACAGTAATCGTTTTTCAACATTAAACAACTGCCTCAGCAAAAAAAAGAACAAAATAAAAACACATTGTGAATTTGAAATACGGCCCGTTAGTGTTGATCCTCGGCGATTGTTAGCCTGCTGTGTGTTTTTTTTTTCTACGAAGGGCCGTATGTTTAAGATTATCAACAGAGACAGAGGATCTGGAGGAAGTGTCTGTATGAGGGACGCTGAGAGAGCGTTCACGTTGACGTCGGCAGTAAATGACTCGTTCACTATGTAACGTGACAGGTACCTCGTCTGACCCGGAGGATTCGTCCCACTGCTGCCTGGCACACGGCCGTCAATGAAACCAAAAGCTGAGCTATGCGAGATGAAGGCGATGGAGTTGAGGGATGAATCTTCCGAGAGGTGGATTACATCCCGAGCAGTCACTTATCAGTGGCGTTGTGACAAATGACGCCTGTGTAAGTGCAGAGCCAGTTTTATTTCCTTGATATTTGCATTGACTTTACTCATGACACTGCATCTACAAATGACATCTATTCGATTTTCGGCAGCTCCACTCTGTAAATGGGTCTATTAGAAGTTCAGCCGAGCCTACTTTCATATGAAGAGGACATCTTGTCTCTCCCCCAGTCTGCTTCGGGGAGATTATGTAATCCTCAGCTCTTAGACAGTTTGTACTTGCTGCTATTAAAGGACAGATTGCTTCGTTAAAAGCAGAAGTCACAACAATTCATAATGAATGCAGACTGGGTCGCCGTCACACTGGCAGATTGGGCGGTGGAATACAAGCACATGCAACATTACGTTCCCTATGCAGATAATGTGGAATTCCTCCAGCTATTAAAAATGGACGTAGTCCAACTGATGGCATTGAACTAATGCATGTGCCGTCTGTGAATCACTATGGCAACCATGAAAACCAATGTGAGATTCAGATTGCAGTTGCATATAATTCACCAGAATATACTGTTCAAGTTTCATTGATGCTGCAGGAACACACGCATAGCAGATCTGTCTGCATCGGTCCTCGAGGTGAATTTCTGAGTGAGACCATGAGATGGTGCTATGTGCCCAAACTGGGAGAGAAAACATCATCTGATAACACATGGAGCGAATTATCTAAAGCCTGTGAACAGTAATACTGACTGATGCACCGAGCTGTGTGATTTTTTTGTAATCTGTACATCTGATGAGGCTGGAGAGGATGTTCCTGCAGGTGAGGGACAATGCGAGGGCACTGAGAGCTGCAGCTTTGAGAACCTCTCCTCTTCAGTCACAATATTGGCCCCTGATGCTCAGCATTCACCCATTGTACACTGACTCAGCTTATCTTCAGTCCGCACGACTTGAGAGGGCCAATCTCCAGCTGCAGTGAACAGACCTTTGCAATAGATTTACATCACTGTCTCAAGGCACGGCGCACAGAGTCGGTAGGGGGGGTGAGGCTGGTGGTGTTGTTGTGGGTACTGCACCGGTTACCTGTGAAGCATTCAATCTGTGGGCCATCACGATACATCAGCGTGCTACCTCGGTCCCTGCTACCTTTAGCTGTGCACGCAGACGTGTGTTTGGAGAGGTTTCGGAACACTACAAGGTCACCAGCCGCAGAGACGACGGCTGACTTGAAACAGGCTGACAGTTCAGGGGGGGCGAGCGACTGAGAGGTGTGTTTACCTTACACCTGGCTGATTGTCTGTTCACATTCACACTCAAACGCCCACACAACTTTGCACTTTTATCAGTGAGAAATACTTGTTGTACTGTTGTAATTCAGAGAGGTGAGGTTTAAATCATGCTCCCCCCGGGTGCTCCGGCATCCTCCCACCTATAAAAGCATGCTAAGGTTAATTGGTTACTCAGACGTTGCCCGTAGGTGTGAATGTGAGTGTGGAATGCGTGTTTGTCTTTACACGTTCAGTGACTCCTGTTCACCCATTTGACGATAACATACAAACGATTTATAATTCATCGTGTTTAGAACTTGTAACAGGCACTTGCTCGCTTGTGGAGACCCCGTTATTACTGCCAAGCTTGGCCAGGAAGTTTATGTGTGTTTTAAAATCCATTTAAATGTGTTAATTGTTAATACTCTCTCTTACATGAAAGCTTGAACTTGGAATTCCTCGGTAAGAGAAGAGAGGCCGGCAGCATTGATGCTCCCCGAGTCCATTCAGGTAATTAAAGAAACACCTCGTAGCATCCTCTGTGTCTGCGGCTCCACAGAGCTCTTTCCTCAGGCCAAAATTCATTTTGTTTCTCCGATAACAAGAAACACACCTGTTTTACGATTTAATCCCCCAGGCTCATCCGACTCCACCAATCAATTGTTTCAGCCCCCCCCCCCTCCTCTGGTGTGGGATTTTAGGAAACTGCTGAGGCGTGGAGAGTTGTTCTAGGAAGAAAAATTTGCCGACACGCACTCACACATCATCCTCAGCCAGGGTTTGTAATGGAACAAGCCTGCATGCGGGGGGAACGTGAGGATGCTGGAGACGGTAGCTGCCATTCATCCACGCTGGCCAGAGGCCCAGACAGGGGGGGTGAGACCCGCTGGATTGGCCGTGTGAGTTTTTGAGCGAGAGAAAAGAAGTGTCTGACGAGTTACTGCGGATCTATTTCTTTGGGGAGAAATGATAAGAACAACGGTTTTCACAGCATGATTCACTTCAGGCAGGGGCCAGGGCTGGAGCCAATTTCCAAATCGTTGCTTCCTCCATGACCACTTGCACTTTTCATCTTATCTTCCACTTCCTTTCCCTCGTCCTCCTGAGCGAGGCTCACCAACTGCCACTCAACCGTCCCTTTTCCCATTTGGAGAGTTCTGCCGAGGGACACGTTGCATCGGTACAACGGAGCCTGACATAAATCCAGATTTGATCCCACATTGACAATGTTTTGTACAATTAATCCATAATCCGTGGAGACGTTTTCAAATGTGGGGGTCCCCTTTTTGTCCCTCTAAACTTCTACAAGCCTTCATTTCTTGACCGGTGCAGTCCAGGTGTTACAAGCAGCTGTTGAAAATGTGACAAATGACTCACTTCATTAGTTTTCCTTCGCTTCCACTTTGCCCAAACCCAGCGACGAACAGGTGGATCAGATGTGTCCGTCAGTCCGTTCAGGTACTCAGGATTTGGTATTTTTGTTTTATCTTATTTTCTTTGTGTACCGTGACAAAAAAAAAGGATTCTGATTCTGATAGTGAGCTAAAACATATACGTGTACTATTTACACTGAATAACATACCACAGTATTTGTATACATTTTATCACACTCGATATTAGTAATATGGTATTTATCGTATTGATTGATGATTGAGTGGTTTCAGACACAGCCCTGGAGTTTTGTGGTTAAAACTTTGTAAACCTAACGGCTCTTGGTTTGGTTATCGTCCTTTACCACAGTGTATCAGACCATGTGATCAGATTTATTGGATCGGACTAGTTCACGTTCAGCTGAGTGAAGTCAGTGTCTGGTTGTGTCCTCTGTTCAGGAGCAGCAGGAAACGTGCCCCGAGCCTGAACACGAGCTGCTCCGCGTTCCTCGTGTTCACCCTGTGAAACAGGACCTGGTATCACGCCATCTCTGAGTTTGTCATTTCACCGTTGCTCTGTCACCCTGTTGCCAGTCCAACGAGTGATTGTTGTTGGTTCCAGTGCTGTTTCCTGACGCTCGGCACACGTTGTAACTATTGTATAATATCACACCAGTAGACTAAGTTGGGGCGTGCAGCACCAATGATGAGCACTCCCCCTGTTAGAGAAAGAAATCTGTGCAGACGTCAGTAGTTACTACGAAATATATGATCTCTGCACTGAGTGTTCCTCTTGTATCTGACTCACACTGCGGTCAGAAACACCACGACTTTGGACCGACCGGTACCACAAGGATGGAACACTGAGGAAACGCACCAAACTCTCTCGAACAAAAGACGTATTTGAGCCAACAGGTCCGTCATCTTCTGGTGCTGAGAGCAGGAGATATGAAACAGCTTGATCAGGTAATACAATTAAAGGATTTAGATCTTATGTATAGATTGGTGTGAATACAAAGGACTTCTGTTGAGTTTCTTCAATATTTCTAATGTCATGGCTTTAAAAGTTTTTTCTTTTCAAGACATTAAAATCGCTGAAGTGTTCATATATTTTCTTACCATTAGACAAAAAGCACACGTTCAGTTCTACGTAACATTTGACCCCTGAGGGGAAATCTTAATTGCAGCTGTGATCTTTTGACCGCTGGTCTATTGTTTTTTTTTTTTTTTTTTGACTTTCCTCTCTTTGACAGTGCCAGACTGAGGCAGATAGAGTGGCCTCACTATCACACGGGGCTAAAATATGAAATTGAGGGATTAATGTAAGTCCCAGCAGAGCTCCAGCGTCCCCCAGACTTCACCGAGGTGGAGTAGGAAGCGTGTAAGGGGTGTTTTGCGACGGCAGCGTGTGTGTGTGTGTGTGTGTGTGTGTGTGTGTGCGCCCTATAAAAAGAGATTAAGCCTTGGTCTTCATTTTAAAGACATCATAAATGATCAGCCACTCGTGCCGCAGAAAAGCCGTCAGAATTGTTTGGTAATGTTGTAGAAGCCCTGCTGCCATTTGGGCTGTGAGATGAACAGGCGGATGGACGTGAGCGGCGGGAGGCGGGGGTGAGACGGAGAGACAGAATGAGCGAGTTCGCAGGAAGGAGGAGGGGAAGGATAAAAAAACAGACTGTGTGGAGGAAGGCGGGTTCGTCGTGCACGGCCCGGTGTGCTGGACGGCAGCAGAGGGAACAGGCTGACGGAGTCTTTTTATTTTCACAGAGAAATCTGCGACCATTGCTCTGTCAGCTCCAGTGCTAGCTGCACTGAAGTTAGCAAGACGTGATGCTCTTTGATATTTGAAGTGTCCTGATGTCTGATGGTCATGTTATGATCATAATATACAACAATTCAAACCTATAACATCCATCTTTTTAGACCAGGATCAATGAAACCGGATTTCAGAATCACATGAAATCAGATCCACAAATAGATGTTAAAACTACGATGCAAACTGCAAAAAACAAAAACAAATGCTGTCTAAGAAGTAAATGTGACCACGTCGTGGTCGGACTCTGACAGAGAGAATAACCTCATGTATTTCCTCGTGGGAGCTCACAAATTTTATTTGCAATGAAAGGCTGAATGTTGATCCTGTCATCTGACCCAGCGATCTTTGGAGGTGAGCTGAAGTATCCGACCAACCTCCTCTCTGACGCTCCATTGCAGCTCACCCCTCTGGTCACCTGACGTTGTGAAGAGGTTTCCAGGTCGGTGCTCCTTCCATGACCACTTCTGTTTCTCATCTCATCGACCACGTCCTGTCCCTCGCTCTGTTGAAATTGTACTTTCCTGTGCATGAGTCACACAAGCTGCCACTCAACTGTAATATAATATAATATAATATGATAAATATAATATGATATTATTATATAGATAGATGTAAACTAAGCCCGTAGGCCAGAAATGACACTATGGGGTCTTTGTTGCCCCCACGTGGATGGTTGCTGGTCATAAATCCCACCCCCCCTTCATGTCAGCAGAAACATTTTTCTTATCATACTCCGTTGAAGTTACTGTTTTTTTATGTTTGTGCGAAAACTTTGACGTGGCGACCTATCCGAAAGCGATGGCGGAGTCAAATGTTTTCCTTCTCATCGCAGTGCGGCTTGCTGAGCGAATTAGCAGCAGGGGAACTTCGTCGGCAGTCGATCCTCATTCAACCCTATGAAGTGCTGCATTATTGATAAAACTGAAATCTCAGGGCTACCCTCGTTCCCAGTGCCGACTTTGTTTTACAGCCCTGTCTGGGGAATTGAATCCTCAAAGTGTTGCGGTAGCAGCGCGGCTTTCAAGTTTCCCAACGTCTGAATCTCACAGCACCGGTACATTTTTGGCCTTATTCACGTTATGCTTCTCTGTTGCTTCATCTGCCCTCCGCTGCCTTCTAGTTGTTGTCCATTCTAATGATAGCGCTGTCAGTCTAGTTGAATTTATTTAGCTTCCTCTGATCGGAAAAAGGGAATATTAAAAGCCGAGCAGTCATAAAGCATGTCAGATTGCAGCTGAATAATGGATGAACAGCAGGCTACTGATGTGCAGTTTCTGATCTCTCCTCTATTCTCTGGAGATTTGAGGCTTTCGAGAAGAAAAAGCTCTGCATGGGTCGTCTATCCAGTGACCATATGATGTTTATTCACAGTGACCTAGGCATTTCATTCCACGTATGAGCAACTACTGACACCCCCAAAACCCCCCATCTCCTGTCACTGATGCACACATGCAGATGTTCACTGCCACACACACCAGCAACCTGTGTTTCCTCTTCCGCTCTCTGTCATGAATTTCCTGATGATGCTTCATGAGAGCGATGATAGCGCTTGTTTGTCGCCATACATCTGTCCAGATGTGTTTGAGACAAAGTTTAGGACGCTGCTGGATGACGTGGGATGTTTTTCAGTGGAGAAAGCTTCCATCCATCTTCACTTCCAATAAGCCACCGCAGCCTGGTTGACTGGTTTATTCTGACTTACTGACTGATGTTACATGGAATAGAAACTGGATTCTGATCACAAATATGTCATCAATGCTGCTGTCATGCAGTCAGTGAATGGAATGAATGTTAGTGTGTTCCACTTACAGATCAAATCAACACTTTACAAAGTGTTGTTACTATGTTTATAGCACTTGTGTCTTTTATGTTCATTGCATTCATTTTGCTAGTGATGGGTACGTGGAATACACTGTAATGTGTTGTTTATTAATTAAGAACTAGTACAACAATGTGTTTTGTTTTGTTTTTTTTCTAGCTAATATGTTGTGATGAATGTAAACTTTCACCCAGGAGTTGTGCCACCACGTGTTCCCGACTCAAACATTTGCTGAAAGTGGAACGCAGCATTAGCCCCTTAGCCCTGCGCGCTGTTTTTGCTCTTTAGCTTTTGGTTCTCAGTTGAAAATAAGTCTCCAGATCGTAATCCAAATGTCGCATGCCACAGTGTTTTCCGCAGAAAAGCAGCCTCTGTCACCCTGTGTTTGCACAGCGTGCGCTCTGGCAGCCAGCCAGATCAGATTACCCACTGTTCCATGTTAGCCAGCATGATCCCAGTGTCAGTATGCACTGTGCTGCTGGTAATTTCTAATGAGTAGGCAAATATACACAGGATTTACCATGATGATATCAGGCCTGAGATTCTTTGTGTTGTTGCACAGGATTTGTCGAAACACACGGGATGTATTGCTGGTTTCTTGCACTGCTTTGTCGTCTGGCTGCCAGGGACGTGCTCATCTATCAGCACGAGGGGATGTTTTGTACTCCTAGACTGTCATGACCAACATTTGCTGCAAAATGAATTCCTATTGTCCTTTTAACATCACAAACAGTGATACACATCATTTACTCAAACTCCAGCTCAGGAGGGAGCGCCTGTTTGCATGTGTATTCCCCTGCCGCCGTCCGTCCAGCTGCCGGGATGCTGCAGCGTTTGGTGCATCTCAAGCGCTCCAAAGGGAAGCCGCCTATGTGCATAACTGTGCCAGGCTAATTTAATGTAAGCATGCAATTCGTTTTAATTTCCCTCTGTGAGCAACGACAGACGACCTCTAATCTGTCTTTCTGCCACAGCGCCAGATGTGGCAGGGTGAACATGTGGAGGCAGCATTTTCTGCAAGAGGGCCTGTGAAATGAGTCACACGTTCATTATTAGACGCTAATCACTGCTTGAACATGATGTATCGAGCAAGTAAGAATGTGAACATTAGGCTAACGTAGGTGTCTGTTCTCTCTTTGTGTCCATGTTAAAGTATAGAGAAAAAATACCATGTCGTATGTGCTATATTATAAACTGAAAACCAGTGTAGGAATAATTCAAACTCATCCTAATCTCTTTCTCGCTCCTTTGTCGATCTCACCGGTTCTCTCCTCATCTGAATGAGAAAGCCCACAGTCATTAGAATCTGTGCGGTGCTGTGGAGTCCAGTTGTGGACATAAAGTGATATTGAATTTCACTCAAACCACTATTCCTCATCATCTTTTTGCCTTCTTTTCATTAAGTTTTTCCCACAAATACTCCGGCGTCTCGGCCAGTGCAATAATTGCCATTGCTCACCATCTAATGCAGCTCATTTCCCTTTTCTCTCTCCATTTGTGTGCAGTTGGAATTTTTTTTTCTTCCCTTGTGAGGGAAGAACAAGACCTCCTGACAGAAATTCTTATCGCCATTACAGGCGTCCTTTTCCCAGGGTTTGTCTTCACCTCCTAAACAGAAGATGCAGATGACAACATGTGTCGTACTCATCATGGGCGGGATGCACTCTATTTGCTGTAGTTTGGAATGGATTGTTTTCATGTGACATCAGTTTGATTCAAACAGCATCCTCTCTCTCCGCTGGGGAAGTGTTTATTCCTGCATGTCATGTTAAAACGTGCTCATGCAGAAAACTCGGGACAAGCAAATTCCATCAGTGTAATTCCATTTAATTTGCTGTAGATTTACTGTGTACAAGGTATGATGACATGACACAAGAGTGCTGGCAGAAAGATGGATGTGTTTTTCGAATCCTTTTCCATGGAAACAAGAGGAATAATGAAGCAATGCTTGTTTCTCTCCTCTTATCTTTTACACAGACAATTAACTGGTGTGACCTCAGCAGTTCATTGGCTGTCTAATGAGAAGCGTTTGGTAAATGTGCTGACTGTTAATCATATCGCCCAGAAGGGAGGAGCGCAGTCCCTGATTTACACCTTTGACGTCTCCCGGCCATAAACATTCACCTTCGACCACAGTGTTTTAAAGAACTAATGATTTAGATGAAATAGATTGCTGAAGGTCTCCTCTCTGCTGGGACGCTGACACAAAGTTTGCTGCTGAGTCTGGACTCCAAATAGAAAAGCACCTCGTCGGCAAAGCTGCTCGCACATTGTCTGACGTGCGGGCCTTAAGACGGAGGGCTGGGTGTGATTGTGATGCCTTGATGCTGCGTTTTAAGATAAGATAACGAGATAAGGGAATCCTTTAGTGTCCCACAGTGGGGAAATGTACGTTGTCACAGCAGCAATGTTGGAGCTGTTCGGGGAATAAAGCATAATATATGCAGGTGGAACAAAAATCCAATTAAATGTGTAATGAAATATGTATTTATGTTGTGTATATGTAATGAAATATGTTACAGGTATATGCAAATGACCTGGGTTGTTTTCATACAATGATGAAGGACGGATTGTTTCCAAACTACCTGTGTTTTTGGGTAATGTGCAAAGCTACTACATCTAGCTAGCTACAGGTAGTTTGAAACAACCCGTCTTTCCCGGTTGTATGGGTTAGGGTGAGGGTGAGGGTTAGGGTTAGGGTTAGGGTGAGGGTTAGGGTTAGGGTGAGGGTGAGGGTTAGGGTTAGGGTGAGGGTGAGGGTTAGGGTGAGGGTGAGGGTTAGGGTGAGGGTTAGGGTTAGGGTGAGGGTTAGGGTTAGGGTGAGGGTTAGGGTGAGGGTTAGGGTTATGGTGAGGGTGAGGGTTAGGGTTAGGGTTAGGGTGAGGGTTAGGGTTAGGGTGAGGGTGAGGGTTAGGGTTAGGGTGAGGGTGAGGGTTAGGGTTAGGGTGAGGGTGAGGGTTAGGGTGAGGGTGAGGGTTAGGGTGAGGGTGAGGGTTAGGGTTAGGGTGAGGGTTAGGGTTAGGGTGAGGGTGAGGGTTAGGGTTATGGTGAGGGTTAGGGTTAGGGTGAGGGTGAGGGTTAGGGTTAGGGTTAGGGTGAGGGTGAGGGTTAGGGTTAGGGTGAGGGTTAGGGTTAGGGTTAGGGTGAGGGTTAGGGTTAGGGTTAGGGTGAGGGTTAGGGTTAGGGTTAGTGCTAGCGGATTGCTAGCTAGCTAGGTATTTTTTATTCTTTGATAATGTTGATAACGTTAGCTAGCTAGCTTGGTAGTTGTAGTAACTTGGCACGTTACCAGAAAACACGGATAGTTTGCAAACAACCCCTCCTTCCTCATTATATAAACTCATAAGACGATATACCGCATTATATAATATAGTTTATGTTGTATGATATATAATGTGTATTACTATGTTGAAAGTTTCTTTTTGTTTCTCTCCGTGACTCTTTGCCTGATCTTCCTGATTTTCACCACTTTTTTTATTTAAGAAACTAGTGGAACATATTAAATAATAATAATAATAATAATAATAATAATAATAATAATAATAATAATAATAATAATAATAATAATAATAATAATAATAATAATAATAATAAAATATATACATGTAGAAATGTCAAAAAACGTTACTTAAAGCGTTACTTAAAGCGTTACTTAAAGTGTGTGCTGAACCTCTTTGATATGTACAGTTGGAGTGCCTCCACTCACATTTGACCTTTGTTGAGCTTGACCTTTGGGAAAGTCCATCACACGTTTTAATTCAGACAAGTAATCGCCTGCTTGGAGCCATTCCTTGATTTCCTGCAAACTGAACCTCCATGTTGTTTTTCTTGGAAGCGAGCTCAGTCATTCATCAACCCATGTGTTGACCAGGGCAGTTAGCTGGGGATATAAACGACAGGATGGCCGGTGATATAGCACAGGTCAACAACAACAACAACAACACAAACATGACTCTTCATTCTCCATGACAAAGGTCCATGCATTTTCACTATCGACCACACTGATGGAACATGTGCTTGAGGACCAAACTCAGCCAATCCCTAAGTTTGTACATATTTTTTGTCTGTTTTACATATAATTTACATCCCATATGTAAATTATTATGACTTATATTATTCATTGATCTATTTAGTTTTAATTTCCCAATCTGTTTGCAATTTTCTTCTTTTCCATCCCTCATTTATTGCTATTAACCCTGCTTATTTTTACATAGTTCCTTAAGTATACACTTATATTGTGACCTAATTAAATTCAATCCCTTATGTATTTTGTCTTGTTTTTTTTTTTTTCTTTCTATTGTTTCATTTATTATTGTATCTCTGGTGTCTCTTCGCACATCGTAGCGTTTCCCCCTTTTGTGTTTAATTATTCTTGTGTTGTGGACTGGCTGGGTTTTAACTGGGATTTCAAGCACTTAGTGTTGTATAGTGTGATAGTGTGATATAAATGACGTTTGGTTGATCACTGTGGTTTGGGCATAAAATCCCTTTGAATTCAATGGGTGATAGCTGCAGCCCGTCTCAGCAGTGGGTTTGATGCTTATATAACACGTGCCCCGTTTGCACAGACAAACAAATCGTAACAGCAAATGAGATCAGATCAGAAAGCAGATAAACTCTGAGAGCCATTATCTCATCAGTGAGCAGAGCCAGCCGTTCCAAGAATACGCAGTATTAAATTAACTCCCGATTTGATTTGTCGGATACACTTGGATATTTCTTTTTGGATACATTCAAAGTCACTGCAGCTGTTCTGACATTGTGCAGGTACCCCCTCCCTAATGATGCATAGTCTTTGGCTTGTCAGTTTGAAAAGTTGAAAGGATGTTTGATGTCCATCGTGGATGCTGATCGGCAAATCTGAGAAAGTTGTACAAGAGAGGGCTGATGAGAACAACAGAACACGAGTTGAGAGGATGTGGTTAAATATTCACTACTGTGTGTGAATTACTCTGTGTTGGCATGTACAGTATGTGTAGGTAGCAGACACAGGGATCCACTGTGACCCCATCCAACTGAACTGTCTGAATGTGGAGAGTAAAAGAAATGAGAACAACGACAGAAAAAGCTCTACGAGTGTCATCAGAGAGACTGCTAGTATCTGAGAAGATGCTTTTCCAGTGAGGGAGAGACAGGTGTTCTCCATGATGTAATTATACTGTAGGAAAGGTCAAGTCCTTTGCAACTTGACCTTTTTTTTCCAGTGTTATTTTGTTTCTGCGGTCCTGTTTAATGAATCTATAACTCTTTAGTTGTGATACTTTTTTAGTGGCAAAACAACAATAAAAAAGCAAGTATGCATATTCTGAAGCCAGCAGGGACGATGTTTAATATAATAACGCTGTGATGTTAAATAAAGGAAAACAAACCACAGCTTGCTTCAGGGTTAAAATGTGTAAAACCTCAAAAAAAAAGTTACAAAAGGCCAAATCTGGAGGAATGTTAGTACTGGACGGAGGGAAAGTTATGTGACCTGTTCTTTCTATTGTCTGATTTCTTAAGGCATTTCCACTATTTAAACACGGTTTAGTTTGGAGTGAGTTTTGGTTAAAATTTACATTTTTCTTCAGTTAACCATCTTTGTTCGTGAGGAACAGTTTGTTAGTGAGGACTTCAGTTAAATTTCATGTTGGTTGCATCTGCAAACTGTTTCATACAGTTTAGATCCAGTATTTTGTCCCTCTGTGTGAACCATATTTTCTGAGAAGCGACAACATAAGTATTCTGTGCGTCTGTTCCTGGGAATCTCAGCAGCCTGTTGTTGTGGGGGTTGTTTTTATGATGTCATGTCAAAGGGCTCCGAGTACATCAGCACATCATCAGACACATTGCAACCTTTCCTTTCATTTTAAGTTAGCATTCACTGCATTCTCATCATGAGGACAAACGGAACACGGCAGGAGGCTGATTGGTCTGCCACAGCCTCTGTTTGCTGTTTATAATATGAAACGTGAGGGATATTTGTTTAGTGGCTTATCCTCTACGGACAGCGACGAGTGTCAAGATTTTTTTTTTTTTTTTTGGTGAAATGGCATGTCCAGCCTCCACAGGAGAATAAAGGTATTGTGTGTTCATGACACAGACAATCTTTCCAGAAGCAGAGAACGAGGAGGGACGAGGAAAGAGGGAAAACCTTTGGAAAGTGGACAGAAAAGGATGTGGCAAGCAAAAAGATCATTTACATGCGTTGGCATGATCGACAGCGACTCTGGTGAAAATAACTTTGTAAAAACACATGTACACAACTGTTTTACTGCAGTACATGCACGAATTCTTTTAATCAATCCATGATTTATTGTCCATGCACTCGGTGCTGAGAATGATATGACACACAATAATTGTTCGATTGCTATAGGATCTTAAGCACATGCACAAACATGGTGATTGATGGTGCTGCACAGGTCAAAACAAAAAGAAGGGGCAAAACCACAATCTGCAGTAAAGGTGGAGCCCCACGAATAAAGGTTGAATGACTTATTGTCATTGCTGCTTGTCAGTTGCTCCTTAATTTCTCTGGAAATACACTGTAAGTGCAGATGTGTGTCTGTCACCAACATTATCCCAATAAAATCTGCTCCCTAAAAAATGCTTTCAAGCTTCTCTGGGACTTTACACTTGGAGTCCAACGGGCTGAAGGGAGGAGGGGCTTTTGGCTTTTAACGGCTAACAGCGGTATATTTAGGGGGCACAACGACCAGCACAAGCAGTGCTCCGACTGTTTGATAATTTCCTGCCCACAAAGTGCATGGAACGCTGGTGGGAGGCGGGGGGAGGCAGCTGGAGAGTTCATTGAAATGAAGCATCAGAGAGAATCGGTCTTAGACATTGGACTGTGAAAACAAAATAAAAAAAAACACCACGGCCATTTTTCTGCATGATGTTGCTTCCATTTATTCTCCACCTGTCTTTACAGACATCTATGGAGATGAGATGTTAGATAGCAATAAAACAATACCGCAACAGTGCGATCCAAAAGCAATCATTTACTTTACAAATGACTTTCATCTCACTTTGCAGTATGCTGCTGCACACCCTTCTTACTTTGCAAATGTATTTAGTGCAATTGTG
Organism: Aeoliscus strigatus; assembly: GCA_901007665.1. Taxonomy (NCBI): domain Eukaryota; kingdom Metazoa; phylum Chordata; class Actinopteri; order Syngnathiformes; family Centriscidae; genus Aeoliscus; species Aeoliscus strigatus. Next base: position 48,652 of record CAAKHB010003718.1, read on the forward strand.
TGTTATTGTTCTATCGTTGGTCGGACCTCCTGCAATGAGCAAAGTTTCCTCCTGAGATTAATGAAGTATTTCTGATTCAGTTTTTATCCATACAGATGGAAATATGAAGAAATAAGAGAAGTTAGCACAGGAATTAAACCGTTTCCTGGTCGATTCCACATCCCTTAGAACTGTTGTGCAGATTTTGATCTATTATATGAATCTGTTTGGAGCATATGTGGAAGAGACAGTTACCATGGCAAAGATACAATGGTTCACTGAGCTACTCTTGGGAGAGATCTTATACTGTCCTGTAAACAGCTGTTCACCTGATAGTTGCAGATGATATACTAGTACCTGATGGCAGACTGTCCTAGGAGGTCATACAGAGTTCATGTCACATAGGATTCTGCATTTAGGCTGCTCAAAGGTCGTGTCAGCCTGTACAAAGTTCACATGGAGGCAAAGAGAACAGAGGAATGTAGAAACACCCATTCCAGAACAGTCTCTAAGAGTATTTAATAAAATCTGAATTATCTGATACTACAAAAATGGAGGAACGCTATGGGCTCGACGCACAGCGCCAAAAGCAGAACGCATGGGGCGTTCCCGTCTACTGCTCCTACTCAGACTGACTTGGATCAGCTGTCCAAAGGGGGTTGGATGTAGTCTGTGAGTTAGTCAGAGGGGTGTTGTGGGTGTAAGATGCAACAAACCAATCAGGTTGTCAGCTGCCATCCCCTTTAAATAGAAACCCGCCGTGCGTCTCAGCAGATCACTAGTTAGAGGACATGGGGGAGGATCTACTGAGAAACAGAACCATGTGGTTCACGCCCAGAGGAGACAGAGCTGCTGGTGTGCAAGGTGAAAGCGAGCGAATGAACACAACCTCTTTGAAGAACATGGAAAAGTGGGTTTATTCACAAAAAAAAAGGAAACACAAGGTTTATCGACAAAAATGGAAACAAGGAAACAAATGGAAACACAAAACTTTAACGCGGTCTCCTTCCCCGTCTTCCCCCTCTGGTGCGGCAGGTTCGTCCGGACGGTTCAAAGGGACGCAGGCAGCGTCTGGGTGGTGTCGGGGTCTATGTCGCTGGTCTGAGTAAATAAACACACACACGGTATGAAAGAGAAGTTTCATTTCCGCCTGAAAACACACACTTTTAAAGTTTGAACCGATGCAGTTGCAGCTGACGTTGATCTCAGGTATTTCACCATGTTTGTATTCCGTTATTGTATTGTCTCCTTCTTGTGGTGCTTCCATATTTTATGATGATGATGATGTTGGTGCAATTTCATACCCCCCCCCACCATTGTTTTATTGGTTCCACCGGGCAGGAAACCCTTTCATTAGTCATGTTTATTCATGTTTACCATCAGGCTCGTAAATCCTCATGAACCTGGTTGAACAACATTTACATGTTTGGCGGTCGGCTGGCCCGTCTCGCTCCGCCGCCGCCATACATCTAGATTGACAGCTGCTCCATCCTGTCCGCCGCTGTTAATCAATGACGGATTTGGGCTGCCGGCACACACCTCGCCAAGCGACCTTGAGCCCTGATGGGACTGAAGGACTTTCAACGAATAGGCTGCTCCCTTGTTCCAGCCAGAAAGGGTCTCTTCAGACAGGAGGACCAGCTGATTAAGACAAGCTAAGCACGCCACAAGACTTATTTCACAAGTGTCAGCTGCCATGAAAATACAAATGAAAAAGATTCTTTTACTTTAAATTGAAAGAAATGACCATTTGTTCTGGTGCATATTTGATCAGTTGATCAGTTCATTAAGATAAACCCACTGAAATACCCCCAGCCAGGTTTTCAAAGGCTTAAAAAAACAATAAATGTTTCATCATCTTCATTTTTTATTCATCTTAAAAATGTTTGTATGTTCTTGAACATATTTTCAAAACATGTTCACATCTTTGTCTGTATGTGATACACATATATTTTAAACACATTTTAACATCTTTGTGCATGTTTTAACAACTATTTTCCTTTTCAATTTTAACAGTGTGTTTTTAAACATATTAAACTTTTTTTGAAATATCTTCACTTCTTTTCAACTGATTTCTTCTTTTTTTTTTTTTAACATGTTCTCTCATTCATACCTTGTGGGCTACACCTGAAATGATCAGACTCAACAACAGCCCTCACCTCAATTCAACACAACGATACATTTTCAGAATCCCTTCAAATGAACGAATGAATAATAAAGAACAGATCAGCATCAGTCACTGCGAACCACGGTCAGCACTGTTTTTCACATCACTGTCTCAACTGTGACGCCAGTGAACAATGAGTGTGTGTCCAGCTGTAAGTAAGCTAACCAGATGTCAGTGGGTGAACGGCGGGGGACAAGTCACCACTTCGTCCCAGGGGCACAAACGGTAGCGAATTCCCTCCTCAGTATCGTGCCTGACACAGTTCCTGTGTGAGAACATTCATTTTTAGAGACACCACTGAGAGACGGATAGGTTGGTACGTGTCTGTGAGTCGGGACTGTTTTCATCTTGAATGAATCTTATCCGACAGACATACATAGGCTAGCTACTAGCGTGGGAGCTAACTATCTTACCTGTACCTTCCAAAACGTTCTTCCCCTTCAGGTGTTCACGCAGAGCCGAGGCGACCCTGTGGTACTCCCCTTTCAGTTTACAACTTTGTCACTGTTTTTTTTTTTTTTTTAATGAAATGAAACTTCCCCCAAACATTGGAAATATTGTCGTGCGTTGGTGTTGAAACAGGAGACAGTAGAGGGCCCCAGCAGTAGCAGGGACATCTTTGAATGTTATTCCACAGGTAACAATCAGTGGCTCTTGATTGGCTTTACTTACATTTTCAGCTCTGATTAAAATTGAAATGTTTTTGCTTGTTCGTTTGCATCTCTGAGATGGAACAAGAAAAAACAAGGAACAGATGTCGTCTTTGTGACGACACTGGAGGGAAACCTATTCTTCCAGGTTTAGTAGACGTCTTGATATAATGATGGCGCACGTTAAAGCAGTTCTTCATCTACGCATGAGGCCGCAGGCGACGCTGGAATAAGACGGATCATGCAGTTCCGGCGAGAAAGCGAAGGGTATTAAATGTCATGCAAGAGAGAAATGACACTGAGATACGGGTCTGCCTGGTGCGACTCTCACTTTTTATCTCCTCTGTCTCTCAGCCACCCTGTCCATCTGTTCACACTCTGTGTTCAAGTCCAGAATCCTCTGCCGCTCCAGTCCCAGGTTTTCTGTCCAGTCATGTTGGAAGCAGAGGCAGCAAACGCTCTGCTCTGCCTCCCCGGTCTCCCTCTCTCACTGCGCTCTGCTCTGCTGCAGTGGATGGTCCTCACGCTGCACTCCCAACTCGCCTCAGTGGCGATCTGAGCAACTCACTGTCATTTTTCCCACCTTTCTTTGCCGTTTCGCTCTCGTTGTTTTGCCCCTCTGCCTGTCACCAGAGGGCCTGGATAAATGTGAGGGGGAGAAAGTCAAAGACAAAGGAGGTGGGGGGGGGTTGGACAGCTCAGGAAGTGTGTAATTCAACATATCTTGCAAATGACTGTGTGATCTCTCGCTGTCTCTGGGTGTCAGAGAACATTGTGCTCTTAGATGCCTCCGGCTTTTAGACTCTTTGCCAGGTAAGTTAGTTCTCTGGCTTGATCTTTTGTTATTTTCTTTGATGCACTGGATGACGATAGTGCTCCTTTTTTTTTTTGTTGTTGTTGTTTCTT
>CAAKHB010003719.1:1893-19566 GCA_901007665.1 Aeoliscus strigatus
GAAAAAGGGGGGGGGGGGGGGGGGCCTTTCCGGTGTACAGATAAAATATAAGACATAACAAAACATCACAGCCTTGAAGTCCAGACCATCTATTATGGCACAGAGACACATTAATAGTAAACTGATAGACTGCAATTATGCATAAAATGTGTCAAAATAAAATGTAAAGTTGCTGAGGATGTGTGAACATCGATTCATTTTCATGTAAATATAGTTTTCTTTCTTGGGTTGAAGATTCACTTCTAGTCACTTCAAAAAGTCCTAAAGACTATATTTTTTTTTCATTCACCATTTTCAACCAGCTGTGTTGGGGGGGGTTGTGTGATTCTTACCTTGTCACCAGGATGAGGTCTCATCACAGAAACACGGTCGTAACCTTTTCTTAAAAGTATCCACAATGCATTCAGTTTGCTCTGAAGGAACAGAAAGATTGAAACACTGAAATCATATCTGTAACTCTTGAATGACCAAAAGAAGATTCTAATCATTGATTCTTCCTCTAAACACAGGAGACGTTCATGTTCCCATCGACCCAGCAGTTAATAAAAAAAACTACACACACATTTGCTGTTGAAGGACTCAAATGACTCCTCATGGTTCTAAACACAGCGAATACTTTGAGGATAAGGACAGAAATGCAGCTGTTTTTCCAGTTCAAACTGCGTCTGTGCAGTGCTACTCCCTGGAGGTCAGCACAACCTGTCTGCTTTCTATTAGAAATCCCCCGCTGACTGAGGAGGCGTCAGTACGACTCCTTTAACCCCCTGTTGACCATCCACACGGAGACTGTGTGCACACCAAGCATTTGACCCACTGGCCAGCTACTGTCCCGACATTTAGAAAACATTACTTCTATATCCTTAGCGATGATGCTGACACTGAAGGACAGGGTTATTTGAGCTTATCAAAGCATCCGGTAAGCTCTGCTGATTTCATATATTTCATGGATCGACCACAGTCACATGTTTGTTCTGTTTACATCAACCAAACCCATCCCTCAGCTTCCTCTCGACTTTTCTCGTTCTTTTCTGGTACCTGGATGGGTGAGTACCACTTGCGTGGCCCCAGGGGTTTGTGCATGCCATTGTTTAGGACCCGTGTGGGGGGCAGCACATCCTCCTGATCAGGCATCTTCACTTTTGCATTCTTGGCCTTCTCCAGCTTTGCTCCTTCTTCGGTGGAGCCCTTCTCACCCCACCGAACCTAAAAAAGTAGAGGTCATCAGGACGCCTTTTCATGACTGGCACACGAGAACAGAGGTGATCTGAGGTCCATGTGTACAAAGGTGAACGGGGCAGGAGCCTCTTGTGTCATTTAAGAGTAACCCACAGGGGACCTGACAGTTTGACAACACTCCTTTCCACTGTGTTTCAAAATGGCTGAAGCCCCCTCTCTGTGTCGTAGAGCCGGCTGCAGGACACATGCAGAATATCACACCAGCCTGTGTCACTATGTTCACACTGAGCAGCTCAAAACCTTTCAGTTAAGAGGTGGTTTGATACTGGCTGCACTGGATTCTTGCAATTAGCATTTCAGGCTGTGGGTGGAGCCAGAGGAGCTGGATTCCTTTCAAACATGTCCCCAGTCATCTAGTACTGACTCAGTACAGTGTCCGTTTTAACAAAAATAAGTTATGATTTAAACTTCCACGGACCAATTTATCATTCTAACCAATCACACCTCCATCCTTTTAATTCCCCCAACTCCTCTTCCTCCATAGTAGGAAGCATCAACAGTCGGCCATTTCTTCTTAGGAGTGTCTAAGTCTTCATCGTCCTGTAAAGAGTGGAAAAAAAATGAAGGTTTGATTGTGTAAAACTGTAAATGAGCCATTTCACAAGCTACATACTGTAGCTGCATCATTAAAAAGCTAGATGTGTCTTTTCCCTTGTCTGTCTGAGACATGATGCATATTTTTTTGCCACAGATTATGAACATGCGAACACCTGGGAGTAAAACGGTGCTCTCATATGGTCACCAGGCAATACTTGAAGTACTTTGCCTTCTGTCTGCCCTCCCTGCGTTGACCCCATTTATATTCTCTGGGTGCTGCTTTCCAGATCAAAGCGAGTACAAAGCCTGTCAGCCAATCCTGGGATGTCTTTAAAACAACCCCGTCTGACTTCTTCTGTATGAGCATGTCAGGAGCTATAATGAACGTTTAATTAGACGCCCTAAAATGCTCCCTGTCCTGTCCCACAGCAGCGCATTCATTAGGGCCACAACAATGATGATTCGTGCATCAAATTCATATGAAACATTGTTACTACTTGACATCATCCACATTCACTTTGAAAGAAAGGAGGGGAAACTGTAAAAGTCAGACTCCTTTGTTTCTCTAAGAGGGCGTTAGCTCTCCGCACATTTGATCGTTTGCTAAATGAGTAAATCAGAGCTGTACGTGCTCATGGAAGTTTAACCTGAACAATCACGATGTGTGGAAGCACGCTGAATCTAACAAAACAGCTTTTCTGAGTCAAACCAAACAGTTGAGGATGGAAATGGTGCAGACGTACCGAACTGTCTTCCACAGCTGGTGGTGGAGCCTCATGGATGATCTGAGGCAAAGAAAAAAACAGGAGAGATCAAAATGTATTTTTATATCACCTGCCTGTCACCACTATGAACACAATAAAGGGGTTTCACAACCGCACATGGCCGAGGAACTTTGTTTTTTATTATTATTATTATGAGAGCAGTCTTCTGACCCAGAAATCTGCTTTCCAGATTGTTTGGCACAAAGTGATTTATTAGGAAAATACTAACAGACACATAAATACTCTGTTCCTAGAAATACTGAGCAAGGTTATAGTTACACGTACAATATTATGCTCTTCATACTACCTCATACTGTGATAATCTCCCTGTGAGGCCTTTCACTCGTGAAAATAAAGACAATTGCTTCCACATAATTTCCCCTGTGCAAATTAAGTGATTCTGATTCTTATTTGTGATTTTTTCCTCCATGCGTCTTCAAATCCTGGAACGAGAATAATTCGTCATGGTAACCTAGCCGTGCTTTTCCTAAACAGAGCCACATGAAGTTCAACTGCACGATGAAATGAACAAGAACAGAAAAAGTAAGGAGGGACAGCCGTGTTGTAAAAGCTGACATATTTCTCCGGCCTTTGTAAATGCGCGTGTCTCCAGCACTGGAAATACTGGAGGTGACTCTGAAAAGACACAATGCTCTTCCTTTGACTTCACATTTTGACAGTAACAACATCATTTGTTGCAACATTGGGATATTGGGAGGTTTGACCTCCATGAAAATTGGTACTGACGTGTTTTTCCAGGCACATTCCTTTCTCTTACTCGTTGACTGTCATAATAAAAAATGTCTGGTTAGAGTAACATAGTAACAGCAATATCAATAACAACATTCAGACTCAATCAAATTATTCAGTCACATTACTGATGGAAAACTAGAAGAGGTTGTATTTCGCTATGGGAGTGTTGACGGAGGTCACCTGCTGCGACCTTTAGAAACATTACTTAACAGCCACATAATTACTAAAACATACATTTCCCTGATGGCCTTGACCTCCTCTAATTGTGGACCATATTCAGCTGCAGGGATCCAAAGGGTCATACACCCTTATTGACTCAAACGCCCTCAGCCTATCGCCGTGGGAATGTTGTCTAGGTTGATAAGATCTCTCGGGGGCGTTAGCCAGACAAGACAGACCTGGAAAAGACATTTCTTTGTCTTATTGTCCACAAGCAATATTAGTGCCGTCTAAAAGGCTTGAGGTCATCTGTAATCTGCAAGATAAAACACCAACGTCTTTTTGTAACACATATGAGCACTTCATTATTATCACATATAGAAGAACTTACCACGGTGCAACAGAGAGGCCAGAACCACCAGAGCAGAGCCAGGATGAGGAGCAACATCAGGATGAGCAGAGCGATGGCCAAGATGGTCCCATCAGACTGGCAGATGTGTAAACACAGACTGTGTGAATATATGCAGCTCTCAACAGCTGGAAACATCTGCAAGCCCTTCTGTCCACATCTTGCTTTTAATACTGTGTCATTCCGCTAATGTCAGAACTTGAAAGTAAACCAAAGAAATACCTCCTCAGTTCAGATGAGTAGCAGAGTCTACAGTTTTAGACAAGTCACTGCCACAGAAACAGACAGGCTCAACCCAAACATTAAATAAAGGAACACGTAGGAACAGCACAATGCAGAACTATTTAAACATTTTATCCCACGGTCTTCATTGTACGTGTTGGTTTTTTAAACTGGCCCTGAAAACAGAAACATTTTGGTTTAACACAGCCTCTTTGAACATGGAAACAATTTCTCGCCTCTAAATTATTTTCATCTGTCACTTATTCCACAAGCAGTTCATGGGTAGATGACCCATTTAATCCTAACATGTAGATGAGAGGTACTGCACTACTTGTAACATTTGAATGAAAGCTGTTGTTGATGTTCGACTGTGGCGAGTGAGTGACTGTAAACAGCGGCAGCAGTTGCGCTAAATGCTGTTGCTAACATGAGGCGTTACAGTCACTCAGCAGCAGATACATATCAGACCTCTCTCTTTTATTCTCGTTTGTTCTCTTCTTGGCATGTCGTCATGACATTGGTGCCGAGAAGCTGCTAATCTAGTGCTGCAAAGCTTCACCCCAAATTACAGCAACAACGGAGAATGGACGAGCTGCACATTCCACATTCAAGTCAGTTTAGCATGAAAACAATTTTAAAGACGCTAATTTAGTATTAGTAAATTAGTAGATTCTTTTGCTGTATTTAACAGACAAACCAATCACTTTCCTACTTTCACCGTCTCTGAACAAAAGTTTTACTCTGGATTGTTGCTCTATGTAGTATCTCCCCAGTTGCATTGTTGACACTGTAAACCCGTGAATGTGAACGATCCTGCAGGCACCCACAGGTTTCTCTTTTCCTAGGTTGATTTGTGAGTGTTGAATCTATTGGTTAGTTAAATAAAGTGTACATATGATATTGTACTCACACAGCCCACAGTGGTGATGGTGACCGAGCTGGAGATGAAACTGAGCCCTTCGTTCATACTGACGTACAGGTTTGCTGCCCTGAAAAAATAAAATGTGTGGCCTGTTGGTGAAACGCGATGGATGGTGAGTCCCATGAAGCTCACATTTATCAATAAGACAAGAAACTTACATGCCCTCATCCTGAAGCACTGGTGCAGGGCACAGAAGATATGTATCCTCCACAATCAAGGGCTTTACCACTAGAGAAGAAGGCATGAAAGCATCATCTAAACATTCCAAGCTTGTATTGTGGCAGCAGTCGGCAGGATGAGGCTGAATTCAAATAGATTTTTGTGTGACTGAAATTACTTCCCTGACTGTTTGACACCACATGGCTTCACTTTCGTGTGAGAAGTACGGGGCAGTATTACGAGAGAGGAAACTCGGACCATGTCTACAGGAACTAAACGTATCACGTCTTTCAACTGTCCTGTGTTTCCTCAAAACATGTGCTGTGCCGTCTGAGGACATCTGTATCTCTCAGAAACGCCACTAAAAACATTTCCCCACAGCTTTTGTTTTCGAGGCAAAACTAGGTCTTCTCCTTATCCAGCTGGCTTTCTGGCACGCAGCCCTAATGAGCATCATTGCCCAAGCCCGTCTTGTTTGTCCTGGCAGGGGGAGAGCATACCCCAGGACTGAGGAAATCAACACAAGAGCCTCGTGGGTCACGGCTGATCCTCTCTCACCGTGCAGCATGAAGGGAAGGGCGGTCATTGTTGCCAAAAACAGCAAAGCATCATAACAAACTGGACCAGAAACCTGATGAGCTAAGTCACTTCACCTCTGCAATCTGCACTTTTGCTATGACACCAAGATGAAGCCGACTCCAGCCGACTCTGTTGGGATCCAGTTCCTTGGAGTAACTGTCTGTCTCATCTCCCTTCAAGACAAAACTGATGGCAACGTCCTGAAATATCTTTCATTGGCGTCGCATTGATCATATTGTGAGCTGCAGATGTGATCACAAAGAGCTCCGCTTTCACTTCCTGCTTCAAACAGATCTCTGATATTATACTCACGGGGGGTCCTAGAATTTTGTCCAACCCATTTTACTCAAACATTTGGACCATCTCTCAGTACAACAACGGTCAGGTTAACCAGCTCAGAGTGACGGGCTGGCTCTCACCAACAAATAATGTTGGTGAGAGGAAACGCTGCACGGTACTGCAGAGGCCAATCAAATCATTTGATAAAACAGTTTTCAAACAGCATCTGAAACTGAAATTAAAGCATCCAACCAGTCTTGATTCCACACTCTGTTTAATAATGGGAAAGAAAAGAACAACGGAATATTTGACTCATGTTTCTGTTTGATAGTGTATAATGGAGACAGTCCTGATTCTAACTTTGATTAACAATGAGAGTAAAGACAAGTGATGTGAAGACAAGATATCTTGGCTGAATGTTGGATCTTCACATTCAAGTGAAGAAACTCTCTGGGCGGTACACGTTTTCCATGTGTCATGCAGATTATAGACATGTTTTTTCCCGAAATGACAGAGGGAATATTAATGGCTAACTATTATGCAAAAAACTTCAAAACATCGGCTGTGATCGAAAGAATCGTGAAGCAGGAAAGTTGGTGAAAAACAAATACCTTCCTCAATGAGACAACGCAGGAAAGTGACGCCGACAGGGCACTGAAGGATCGGTACGTCACAGTAAAGACTATGAGCTGTACGTTGTACAGGCTCTGGATTGTATTTCAGCTGATGTTCATATTTCTACAGTTAAAAAAGGGATCAGGAGAACAAATGGTTGTAAGTGGCAGTTTATGAGCCACAGAGGTTTGAGGTTTATTCCTGCGACTGGTTGTTGTGTTTTTATGAGCTGTCATGGTGGTCTGCATTGAACTTTGTTACACTGATCGATACATGCGCTCCTTATTTCATTGTCCCAGGACCTGTGCTAACATGCTATCATTGACAATATGACCAGAATGACGCTACATCTGAATCATGTTACTGGTGATCGACATCTCACCGTGCCATGCCAGCAGGCTGATGGCTAATTGCCAACTGGATTCCACCAGAGGTCCCCTGGACCCTCTTTCTGACCACTGCTGACAGTTTCAGCATGAATTTCAGAATGAATCATCCACTCTGTTGTCCATAGCACCATGCCGCATACACATGTCCGTTCATGTAGCAGAGCGTGTTCATCAGCGCTGTTGAACGTTTTGCTTTGTAATTTCACCTCCTGCTGCTGTGGCGCATCGAAGGAAGTGGTTGGAACAAACTATTAAAGTAACTCATAAAGCCGGCGTGGGAGCTGGTTAATCCTTGAGGCCTTTATACCCCACGTCTCATGTTTTTCATCAAGACTGTAAATTGACACAATCTCCTCATACATCAGAAAGCTGTGGTTCCAGTAAGCCCGGCACGACACCGTGTTGGATCAGGGAGGAATCCAACTGTGTGTAACTTCGATTTATATCACAGTGCCCCCTCAGGTGTCATTGTGAATGATCATTCAAATCAGTGAAAGACACAGTCTGTGAACAAAAAACCGCATACTCAGCAATGCGTCACTCACTCTTTGTCAGCGTGTCATTGATGCGGAAGCTGCACAGAACCTTATCCACATTGCGAGCGTGGTGGAATCCATTTCCTCTCACCACCACCTGGAAGGACTCTGAGTGAGGAGACAAACGGTCTAGAATGAATAAAACCTCCAGGTAGCATCTCTATGTACAATGTGTTCAGTGCTGTTGGCTAAATCCTCCTCGTCTTACCCCCTGCACAGATGGTGGAGGGCTCTGCTGCTAGAATCTCAATACAGGACTTCTTCAGGATCTAAGGAGGGAGGACAAACCGCCATTAGTTGAGTCTAAAAAAAGGGAATAATTCAGTATCCACGTCTGTCTGGTCTCTCCTGGTGTCTATTTGCTTATGAATTAACCTTCTGTCACCTCGTGCTGCTGGTTCCACTCACTTGAAGGTGTCCGTCTGATCTCCAGGAACATATAAACTCACCAAGACAGAGGCGACTGATTCATGACCCACTGACCCACTCACACGAGTAAGTAGCAACAGACTGTCCTTGATCTACTGCAGATGAGTAAACTGTGTGACCTTTAACTCGACTCAACAAACCTCGAATCTCAGACGCTGAACTGAACTGAACCAAACTCTTTTTCGTTTTAGTGAGCAATTTCATGCACGCCACTGAGGTTTTAAGAGCTCCAGCAGACTTTGTGATCCTGATCGGCCAGACGTCAGTGGTGAGCGCAAGAAAGACACATGGCAGGTTTGTCTGGAATGCCGTCCCTGGCCCAGCTCCACAGACTGAAGAATGAAGGTGCATTAGAACTTCTTTTGTCTAATTTCCTGTGCCAGTGGATCAGTGTGTTGATGGAAAACAAATGGGCGTGACAGATTCCATGTCAGATGGTTTGGAGCTGTTTACCATTATTAGCTGATATCGTCAGGACTGCAATACTTACAGAATCAATGACCCCCTGCAAAGCCTCAAATCCATCATTCACAGGGAAGACGTGGTCCTTGCTGTCAGCGATCTTTGCCAACTAAAGACGATGAGATACATTTACTACTATCACAGGAAACAATTGCCCATTCCAGGCTGACTGAAATGTTCTAAATCAAATGTCTCATAAATTAGGAAGGCATTTTCACACGACACACTGGATACGTCTTTTAAATAGTCTGATTTTATTTGTATGGCGCCAATTCACAATAACCCAATAATGAACCCAATACTCACATGAGGTGAGTAAACACATCATTTGACCGGCTCAGGAACGTCGAGCAGATCCGAGGCTAAATGTGGATGGCCTTCTGCCTTGAGCGGTTGGGGTGAAACTACACCCCAATAACAGTTTACATGTGACATAATCACCATTGCTGGAATTAACTGGATCATTTTTATTTCAGTTGCGTGGGAAAATTGCTGCCAACTTTCAGGTTAGTTTGAGTGTATTTGAATACAAATACTTGGACTGAAGAATGAGTGACTGAATTGTTGGACTAAGGTGTATTTGGGACGTTTCAACTAATTTCATAAAAAAAATAAAGACGTTGTTGAAGAGTATTGATATTAAAGGGTTGATTTACAGTCTGTGTACCATTGTCTGAAGTAGAAGATGAGATATTGTGGTAAAGGCTAAAACACACCTGTGTCTCATTGAAGTCCTTCACCCCCACGCAGTAAACAGAGGCACCCAGACTCCGGGAACGATTGGCCTGTCAGGTATGTAAAGATTCAGGGCAAAAACAGGAAGTCACTCGACACCTGGACTCAATTACACCGCTGCACTTTCCAGTATCATTCAAAACACGATCACAAGGGCTCGTGTTTATTTGGAATCCAACAAAGTTTCATGAGTGGTTGTGCAATAACATCCTCCTGTTCAATAATACTGTTGCACAACAAGAAATGGCAGAACAAAACAGCAATCTCTCATCCCCACTAAGAATGTCTACAGATTGTGGTGCTGTCAGTGAATGATGACCACAGACCTCCCACCGCAGCGGGATTTTCAAGCTACTGGAGTCTTCAGCTGCTTTTCATCCCAGGTGTCAACACCTGATTTAAAGGTCCGCACATACTTCACCTGTTCTGTCCAGAGCAAACACAGCATGTATGAATCCACCTCTGGAATATAAGTGTGACAGAGTCTCTGACCCCATGAGAGGAAAAAAGATGCAGAGATGATGTCTGATGTGCCACCGTTTGTTCCTGTCCATCACATCTACAGACACCTGCCACCTGCTTACAGTTTATTCACCTCTCTCTCAGCGTAGTAGAAAAGGTCCTCGTGCAGTTCTCCATCCGTCAGAGCTATGATTACACTGGCGGTGCGATAATCTGTGGACAATAAAAGTCCTGTAAATATCCAGCATTAATAAGATTTTTTGTAGTTTCTCTTTTCCCAACGCTGTCACAAAGTGGTCTGGGGGCAACTCCAGCCCGAAAGTAACAGATGTGGGGGTTTTCGGAGCGTGACCATTCAGAAAAATTCTTCTCTGCCCTTCATCTTTATACTCTTCGAGGCTCAAAGCTGTAGAACTCAATATAACATGATACATGCAAAGGTCCAACAAATATCCATTATATACCTCATCCAGGCATTCAGTCATGCTAATCATGCTGCAAGATGCTTTAATTCCCTGAGAAAAAGTCTGCTGCTAAAAAAGTTACTGATCTAGTGAGAAACTTCCAGACTGGATTCAATCAGATTTAAAAAAGGATTGAATGCATTTTTTCAAAACAGTGATGTACATAAACTGACCTGAGCATTTAGAACTGACTTCAGATGTTATGTGAATCTGACAAGAATCTTAAAAAAGAAAAATACACGAGCAGAGAAAAGTAATTCATACCCTCGGTGTTTCCGTAGTATATCTGCTCACTGGCCTGTGAAAAGACAGCAAGATGTGAAAAGGGGGGACGAGCTGGTGACAGGAAGTAGATAAAAGGAACAAGTTCGGAGTGAAGCTCTCACCCTCAGGATGCCCTCATGCATGAAGGTGTCTCCTCCAGGAAGAACCCTCTGCAGCTCCTCCAGACCTGTGCGGATGCGCTCCCTGAGCAGACATACGTGACACATGAATTCATACACATGTTCAAAAGCTAAGTGAAAATACTCATTCTGTCAGATTTGTCTATGAACATACACTTTTGACTGCAAACAATCTCTGCAAGGCGTGGTAGCAGAATAATAGTTCCCATACGGTCATTCTTTCCAGAAAATACCAGCAACGAGTAGCAGATGAGTGAATTCAAACAGTGTTTGTGTGTGCTGGCTAGTGAAGCTGTCACACAGTGAAAGCACACAGATTTCAGGAAAGCACTGAAAAGCCTTTGTGACTGCTGAGACAACCTGCTGAGGAAAGATTTGACTCATTCACCGCCCACAAAGGAGCAGCAACACCATCCACAGACCCCACACACCTGTCTTGGTCATCTTGGTCCGAAAATGTCAGAGGGATTGTAAATGTGTGTGTCCAAACCTGGTATCACATTCATTCAGCTGGATGATGGGAACACAGAGGACGTAAAAGGGATAAATACCCACCTGTCCTCTGTCAGGCTCATTAAAATCCTCCCCTCAGTGGAAAACACAATGAACGACATCCGCAACTGTGGACTGCAGCAACACAGGAAGAACAGGAACACAGTTAGATCCTCTTCAAGAAGATGCTCCATGTCACTATGATCAGTTTACCTTATAAACTTGTGAGCCAGATGTTCAACAAAATGGTAGATTTCGGTCCAGTGGTTCTGCACACTGCCAGACCTACAAAGAAATGCCAAACTAATCAAATTTTCTTCTATTGAAGGATCTAAACAGAACCTAGGAGAGGCTGCTAATTGAGTGCTGATAAATTAGCAACAGAATGTTCAAGCGATGAGTAAACGGCTCAGGCTGGTTTATTCTGCCGTGCAGCTCACGTTACTGTCAACAACTTAATAATGGAATCCCTATTAAATCAGTGTTACAGGGGTTAGATAAATGAGAACCTCACTGAGCTCACATGCAAGCGGCTGTAAACATAAGTAGGTCAGTCAGGAGCTCAATCATCATGTGGCCTCACTACAAATAAACTGGAAACGGAGAATTTAGATTTTTACAAGATGTTTTCATTGGTTCGTGACACCAGTGTCAATCCCTCCACTGATGAAACTATTTCTGATACTCAGTGGTCACAAAACACACAAAAGGTGAAGAAGGAGCTTGACCATTGTGCCGTTATCTGCACATCTGAAAATGAAACTGAATCCAACCTTTTTTTTTTTTTTTTGGAGCTGACATTTCTGTCTCTGTATTATTGCTGATGCGTATCAAAAAATACGTGTTTCATTTGAGCGATGCTCTCATGACCCCTGACTGCCGTCCAGCATTCCAGAAAACACCTTCTTTCCATTGTGACTATGAGGCAAGTCCCAGCACAACTCCCCAGCCAATGGGCTGAAACGTTAGAACATCTGGCCCTGATGAACACATGGCTGTGCAGGCACGGAGACGAGCGATCAGATACTGTAAGAGAAGCGTGGAGGCAGATGGAGGACGTTGCTGATACAGTCAGTGACAGTAAAGTAAGAGCAGCTAACGCTCTGATGCTCACAGATGAACGTCGTCCCACATGTAACATAAAAAACACGGAACGCTCCAAACGAGGATTTTAGAGCTGTAAAAGAAAATGGCTCCCCGGAGAAACTGGAGTTGTGCCTGACATGTACAGTAGCACAATGGATCCATCTCCATCAGTGCAGAGAGAGGGTGCACACTCCGTCACACATCTTCCAGTTGTGTTGGGTAGAGTTAGTGAAACAAAGCTTAAACAAAGTCCAAGCTACCAAAGCAATCTGATCTGAAGTAAATTTCCAAACTGTCTAAATTTCTTCAACAGATGTTTCACAGACATGTGAAAGAAACATTGCTGATGGCCTTTTTTATTTTATTTTATTTTTTTTATTAAACTTTCCTGTTTTGTCCTAAATGTAAAGTACAATGAAAGGTTTACAAACAAATGCTTTGTGCATATGCTTCCTAAGTACAAAACGGAAATCGAAACATTCCTGGAGCTTGGCCGACGAGAGACTCTGATAAATCTATTAAAGTCGATTAGATAAACATGGATGAAGTGGAAACTGCAAGTGACTTTGTATTTCATGAAGCCCAGATATCCTAGGCGCTCTCAGAGACACAATACCATCCCTAAACTCCAAGAAGATTGAAAACAAAGGTGATTTGTGCACATGTGAACTTCTCGGTAAACAACCGATTTAAATAAAGTGCCCATGTGACGTTAAGAGAACGAACACACCAGTCTGTAGCTGAACAAGGGGAAGACACACCAGCACCCCACTGATCATTACCATCTGTAGACATCAGCATTGCATCACCAGTCCATTCAACTTCTTTCCGGCATGTTTGACAGCAGGGGGGAATAATAACGACAAAAACAAGGCTGATGATCACAACAGCTTTCATCCGAGTCAGCATCATCATGACTGTCTAATGAATCCTTCCACTTCTCTCACTGGGAACAAAAACATTTCTTATTCATGTATACAATACGTTAATGGTATAGTCCTGAATGCAGATTGTTGTCACAAATTAAAATCAACCTCAAAAGACAAGAGACTCACTTGTCTAAGACAAAGTAGAGATCGAAACCTCCAAAACATGATGATGACCCAGTCCCTCCTCTGTCCTGGTTTGGCCCAGCATTGACAACAGCCAGAACAACCAGCGTGGCACCAAACGCCACTGGAAACCAGCTGCTTCTGGACCAGCAGAAAGGCATTATTCCATATGAGGACAATGTCACACAGGCAAGAGGATGAACAACACCACAGGTGGCTGACGAGCAGGACAAAGGTAATACTCCACACAGGTTCTTCTCTCAGATCCTCTTCAATGTCCAAGAGAGCAATAATCCATAGGACAGGAGCGTAAGTGAAGAGGGTGAAGTGGGTGGATGTGAATGTTGTTGGGACAGTCTCATCACGAGGTCCTCAACATCCAGAAAGACGCGGAAAACTCTGCAACCTCCCACTTTGTCTCACTGCCTTTTGTTTATCTCAAGATCATACAAGTAGGATACTCATAGTCTGGATTTCTGACTCTCTCTCTCTCTCTCTCTCTCTCTCTCTCTCTCTCTCTCTCTCTCTCTTTCTAGAACAGCTGGGAGATCCAAACATCTGGACATGTGCTGCCCTCTACAGGTGAAAGTGACTGATGCAAGTTCAAATAGATGAACCACACAACAGATTTATTCAAAGTTTAAAATTTATTCAGCCATATTTCTGCTGTCATGAGGCTCATGTGTAAACTCATGTCATGGACATGTCCATAACGTGACCAGACCATGACATAACATGTGCTTAAGGAAAAATGAAATGCCATTTAAGGAAAGCAGAAATTCTGTAAATGAACAACCATGATCTGCAACATTCCTCTGGCAAGGGTCAAATGAACATTAGTGTGCTTATTATTTGTTTTTATGCTGAAAACAACATCAGATCAACAGAACACTCTCTGTTGTTGCAGTTTATCTGGACTTTACAACGCGCTATATTCTTTGGAGAAAAATAATACACATTTAATTGAATGACGATGAACAGATGTAGATTTTTCTTACCTGAACTTAACGGAACCCCACATACAGTATTCATGTTCAGTGACTTTTCCAGTTTTCATTATGTACTGTATGTATAGCAGTATGTCCCAACGTGATGCACCAAGCTTGAACATGAGGGGGAAACACAGCAGCACATGCTACACGCTTTGTTGTGTTTTTTCTTTCCCCGTAGTGATAAATGATGCACTTGTGTAATGTGTCATGAATGGCATTTATTTCCTTTTTTGTGACTGTCTAAGCTACATGATAATAGCTTCATTTATTTCCATTTATATTTTTAAGACTCTAACTGGGAGGATATATCCCCAACCTAAATATGAATTTATTAATCATATAACTTTGAACAGGCATGCTATGGTGAATATATAGACGAAATATTCAAAATAACCTCAAAAAATATGGTCTTAGATGAATAATTCAATTTTTTACTAACACTGGATATTTCCACATGGTTTGTGTTTCTGTTTTCATTGTCGGCCTGCGTTCAGAGTTGTACAAACATTGCAAACATCGAAGAAATATTGGAAATTATCTATGTGTTATAACGCATATTTCTGTACTGCATGTTACTCATTGTTCTTATGAGGCAGGCCTCTAAGGGTCCCTCTCATCGCCAATCCTTGGAAAAACAGAATTACAATTCATTCAGATGATATTATTTTCCTACTGCAACATAGACTGGACAAAGTGTAAAGGGGTCGTTCTTCTTGTGCACAATGTAATTACATGATGGTTGGTGGAACACTGACACGCAGTCATCAGGAAATTGTTTTGGGATGGAATACCTGCAAATATACAATAACCATGTTAAAAACAGGATATACATACACAAAAATACATACCAATATGAAACAATACATCTACTTACGCACTACAGCATTCCTCACAGGTACAGTCCATGCAGGCACTGTTTCTCCATTTCGAACCAACTTCATGCCACGTCTGATCAGTTTCATCCATACAATGAGTCTGATTTTGATTGAATACATCTTTGGTAAAAAACATCACCTGAAAAACAAGATTGGGGTGGTTTGATTAGATATTAATATTGTTTTAGCCTAGCAGAAATATCAAGACTGAATTAAATACTCCAGCCCACCCGTGACCCGTAACCGGATGAGTCTAGAGAGATGTGGGAATGTGTGATTCTACATCTGTATACATCTGTATGTATGTTTTTTGTACCTGGTAACAGGAGTGATCTGGTGCAAAAAGCCATTGACAGCGAGGGCAGAGCACATAGCAGCAGAGTCAGAGACAAATATCCCCTCTGAATAGATAAAAAATAAAAAATAATCATAAATAAATAACAAAGACATTGGAAATTGTCACTCTCCAGTGGTGTGCACAGATCTCAGGTGGTGCTCAAGCACTTGCCCCTTCTGCTCTGGACCAAGCTCTCCTCAACGTCAGCTTTTTTAAAAATACATTTTTACTTTCTCTCGTACACGCACAGTACATTTCAGTGTATTGTTTGCCCCCAAAACCTCAGTTGCCAGCTATACTGTAGAGATTATGTCTGAACTGGAATTAAAGTAATATTATTTTAATCTCCTTGCAAACATCTTATCTGACGTCAAAACAGCTGAATTAAGACTTTGAGGTTAAAACGTTCAATACTTACCATGTTGGCAAAGTGACGTCAAAGAAGTTATGGCAGCAAAGGACAAATGGGACAAAATGACAAGCGAGGAGTTGTGTTTTATGCACAGTCCGCAAAGGAACTTTGGAAGTAAATAATCACTGGTTTATTGGAAGTTACTCAACTTCTCTCAAGGCCAATACAAACCAAGTGGCGTAACGGCGATATTTTCATGCTATTGAGCACGGTAGACGACATGTTAGTATGTGGACAATGTGATCGCATCTCATAATTCTGTGATAGTGATTTGTGATTCTGTGATAGTGTCACAGGTTTAGAATTTAGAAAAAATAAATCAAATAAAAGTATGAATGAAATATAGGGATCCAAATCTAAATTATTATTAATGATACTGCACTGTATGCTGCGTGGACACTTTTCTAAAATTACTGAATGTAGAGGCAGAAAAAAATATTTGACACTAAAGTAAAAAAAAAAAAACAATTGTGCTGAAATAAATGGATTTTGTTTCGGCTGCAGCGACCCACCTCACTACTTCAGTGAGTGAAAGGAGAAAAACTTGTTGATTCAGTGAGGACAAAGGACATCAAACATACTTTTGTCACATGTCACTCTCATGACCAACCTGTGCACCTTTCAATTCTGCACAATAGATGTTTTATACAAGTATATTTGTGGTACATCATAATAGCTTAAATAAAATGTCCAGTGTTTAAGAGGACTAGAAATAAATCATTAGTCTGCAACAATATGCAATTATTTTGTTAGTTATTTCTGTGGTCTAAAGTTTAATATTTAAACAAAATCTATCTCATTTAATTTGAAACAGAGAAAATAATCAACAAGAGTGATAAAAGGATAAACATAACAAAGCTGCAAACACAGAAAAACACCAATAGCTGACCATCATGTTTTATAGGGGAGTGGGAGACCACCAGTCCCACATAGGTAACCTTTGCAACACACCCAATAATTTTGTGCATGAACCTTAAAAGCAGCCCAGAAAACTGCATGTTGTTCTGCTGAATACTGCATCAGATGAACAAACACTCAGTAAAAATAGTACACATTTTTAATTTTTTGTGTCTGTTTAAGCCACATGAGCCATCAGTTCATTCATTTTCTGCCGCTTAATCCGGTTACGGGTCACGGGTGTGCTGGAGCAGATCCCAGCTGTCAACGGGTGAAAGGCGGGGTACACCCTGGACAAGTCCCCAGCTCATCGCAGGGCCACATGAAAGACAGACCACCACTCACTCACACACTCACACCTAAGGACAATTTAGAGTGACCAGTTAACCTAACAGGCATGCTGAAGCACAGATGGAAGACAGAGGAAGTTTTTTTGTTTTTTAATAGCTGTATAATTGCATTGCACAATGTATGTATTTCTGTTTCACTCATGACATACATTGAAAGTTGTACAAACATTGCAAACAATAAATATGTGAGTTATCATTCGACTAAACTAAATTGCTGTTTGTATTTCTTAACCAATTTCTGTGCTTCATGATACTCGTTTTCATGTCATAGGCCAGGCCCTCTCACCTCCACTCCTTATGAAAATTAAAATAAAACCAGAATTAAAATACGTTTAGATTGCATCATTTTCCTACTGCACCATAGATTGGACACAGTGTGTTGGGGTCATTCCTCTTGTGTACGATGTATTGACAATATACTTGGTCAAACACGGACACACAGTCATCAGGAAATTCTCTTGGCGTGGAATACCTGCAAATATACAGTAAACATTTAATGAAATATATATATATATATATATATATATACACGTTCCCAAATGTGTACTATGTTCTAATACATCTACTTACGCAGTACAGCATTCCTCACAGGTACAGTCCATACAGGCACTGTTTCTCCATTTAGAACCAACTTCATGCCACGTCTGATCAGTTTCATCCAAACA
>CAAKHB010003719.1:19586-35409 GCA_901007665.1 Aeoliscus strigatus
GTGTGTTGGGGTCATTCCTCTTGTGTACGATGTATTGACAATATACTTGGTCAAACACGGACACACAGTCATCAGGAAATTCTCTTGGCGTGGAATACCTGCAAATATACAGTAAACATTTAATGAAAAACAGGATATGTGTACTATGTTCTAATACATCTACTTACGCAGTACAGCATTCCTCACAGGTACAGTCCATACAGGCACTGTTTCTCCATTTAGAACCAACTTCATGCCACGTCTGATCAGTTTCATCCAAACAATGAGTCTGTCCTGTGCACATACAGAGATGTGTGAAGTAGTGGTGCAATCATATAGTGACATACATTGAAATTGTGTTTAAAAATATAAGACATCTACATATACACATGTTTTTTGTACCTGGTAACAGGAGTGATCTGGTGCAAGAAGCCATTAACAGTGAGGGCAGAGCACATAGCAGCAGAGTCAGCGCCAAATATCCCCTCTGAATGAATTGGGGAAAAAACAAAATCAAACATTATTTTAATCGTCACTCCCTGGTTGAATCCATAGATAAACAATCAAAAAGTGACGTAATGCTTCATTTTCACTGCGTGTCTACTACAGAGTGTGTCTGAACTAACGATAACTGTTATTATTTTATACTTGCAAATATTAGGACTAACCTCAAGACAGCTGAATTCAGAATTTAAGGTGAAAATGATCAATACTTACCATGTTGGCAATGTGATGTGAAAGATGTTCAGACAGCAGATGACAAACTACAGATGAGGACCTGTGTTTTAAACAGCAAAGGACCTTTGGAAGTAAATAATAGTTGGTTTGCTCAAATTTGCTCACCTCCCCTTAGTGCCAATACAAACCATTGTCTGCAAACATGAGATACTTTGAGAAAGACATGGGGTGGGAAGGACAACCACAACGTGGATTGTACAGTTTTTGTATTCATTTTAAAAACTGACTCGTTGTTAATTTAATTTAATTTAATTAATTCATTCATTCATTCATTCATTTTCATTCATTCATTCATTTTCTTCCGCTTAATCCAGTTACGGGTCACGGGCGGGCTGGAGTATTTAATTCAGTCTTGATATTTCTGCTAGGCTAAAACAATATTAATATCTAATCAAACCACCCCAATCTTGTTTTTCAGGTGATGTTTTTTACCAAAGATGTATTCAATCAAAATCAAAAGTACTTTATTTGTCTGAGGAAAATTCCTTCATTCCAAAAGCTCTAGTAAATGCCCAATGTACAAAAATAAGAATTAAACAGTACGAATAAAATATACACTTCCATTCAAAAATTTGGGACCGCTTAGAAATATTCTTATTTTCAATGAAAAACATTTTTAATCTATTTAATTTTTTTGGTTACTTTTCTTTAATGATTAACAAATAACATTTTGGGGAAGCAAATTGAGTTACTCTCTTCTGATTTGCTCTTGGATGTTCTCTTGAAATAATTAAGGGCACAGACCAAATGAAACAAGGTACTCTTGAAACACTAAGCTAAACAGTTTGTATTTTTTTAAGGAAAGTGTATGGAGGTTAGTAGCGTTTGTGAAAAGGGTTACATTCGCTCTCCGTAATGGATGAAACCAACTGATGTATGATTGTTTATTCCTTTAGTTAATACCATGAACACTATCATGCTCAAAGGATGTGTGTTCTTGAAACAATGTCTGCCTGTCTCAACAGTATGACAACAGCTAGCAGTGTCTTTCTAAATGTACAAAAAAAACATTTATTGAAGTGAAACTTTTCCTAAATATGAGAAAACGAATTTTCTCAGCTGTCTTCCAAGTTGGACCAGTATTTCCTATCGACCATTACTTCAAAGCTTGCTTTGATGCAGTGACCGATGACTGATGATTCACTGAATGAACAAATTATCATACCTTTGGCTTTTTGGAGGATCAGTGATCGTACACTGTACAGATGGACAAATTATTGTAAAGTATGATAATTATTGTACACCACGGCACCGCTGAAGTTGTGTACATCTTCTATCCATCTCGTCCGTGAAACTAGTGCTCTTGGAAATCAAGTAATATTAAAAGCTGAACATGTTAACAATGGATGGCGTTATCTCATTGACCAAGTAAATACTAGAGGATACTGATGTGGGTATTGTCTGACTGATGAGAAAGGGTTTGATTGTGAAGGAATGGAAAGTGTGCTGGATGATATACAGCCACTATGTACACATGGCTCAAACCTGTTACAGTCAAAATGTTTAAAATTTGAACAAACAGCTATCACTGCTATCACACTGTAATATTATTGTTGTTGTTGTTGTTGTTGTTGTTGTTGTTGTTGTTGTTGTTGTTGTTGTTGTTGTTGTTGTTGTTGTTGTTGAAAGCATCATAAGATTAGTCAGGTCATACTGGTGATACGGTGTATGTATGCAGTTCATACTGTTGATACTATTTGTACTGGGAAAACAATCCAGTGTTCAAATCCAGTCCACGTTTTCTGACAGTCATTGGCGCGCCACGATCTGGGTTGCCAGATTAGGTTAAACCCCGCCCTGATTAAGTACTTGTTTTCAGAGAACGTCGAAGGAATCTCTAGCAGTGAACATGGCAACAGCCCCCAATAACAAAAGGAAGTTACTCGTACCATAACGCATCTATTCGCGTCATCGTAGTAATATAATTTCATAAGAAAGACCTTGTTGTTCGGTGTGTTTTGGCTCCAAGCGTGTCTAAAGCCTAAAGGGGATCATGAGTCAGTAGAGAGGAAAACGGTGAGCTGCGGAAAAATCGGTTATTCGGTTATTGGTTAGTTTGCTGTGCTAATGTTAGCATGCTAGGCCTGCCCACAGCAATGTCTCGCTACATGGAAATATCGAGCTTTTCGGCGCATAAAACAAACAGCCGAGTCATTGGATACTTTGTTATTTCATACAGCATCTGCCTTTACATCACAACAAACTGATGATATTTCAAAATGTACCAAAATTCGATTATGCATTAATGGGTGGTGCTCACTCCGGACAAAGCACCTGCGTATCAGTTCGTTTCTCTTCTGACCAGTAATTCAGTTTGTTTCAGTCGGCGTAGTTATAGACTATAGTGACATATGGAAAACAGTGTCCTGGGCAAAGGTATAAAAATATAATGGTTTGTTTAACAAGGTGGTGTATTTTGGTCAACAGTACGAAACCCATCAGGGTTGTCAACATACATGGAAGGTTTTTGTGTTAAAGAGTCAGCACATGTTACCTTTCTGCCATATTCGCAACTATACATTAAATATTAGTAAATACTGACTGAGTAATGGAGTATGAACATTGCTGAACACTTCTGGTAATGACATGGACATACATTCTGTCTGTACATCTGTTTTCACAGATTTCCCTAAAGAAACATGACCGTTACTACTATAAAAAGGTTTTTGATTGTCAATTACTTTGGTCTGAATCCTCAGAAGTTGATCAACTCTTCCAGAACAATATTCTGAGCTCTGAGCTTTTCGGGGCCTAGGAAGAGGATGCATCGTGGTGGGGATCGGGACTTCCAGATATCAGCTCGGAAGATGGGCACATCGTTGCTATACCAGCTGTCAGCTCATGAGCGAGAGCTGGACTTGGTTTGTCTGGACCACAGCTATGCCAAGCCATGGAATGCTCACCCAGATGCCAGCAGCGCCCGACCAACAAGGACGTTGTTTGTCACCCCACGTCGCCAGCCTGAAGCTTTGTCGTAAGTCTGAAAGTTCTTCGTCATAACATGACGCTGAACCTGATACCAGGAAACAACTTCAGCATTCCAACCTGAACCTAGAGACCAGTTTGATCTCTAAACTATTGTTCCCCCGCTACCAGTTACTTACCTAATATTCCTCTTTTTTTCATTAACAGAGACTCAGATGCAATGATAGATGTGGAGACAGTCACACCTTCACCTGTCCCTCTGTATGATAACCACAAAGCTCTTAGTGTGATGAAGGAATGTGAGCGACACGTGCTGTTTGCTCGCACTGTTGCTGACAGTCCCCCGCCCCCTGATGACTGGGAAGAACACATAAACAAGTAATTAAGCACATGCATTCATCCTCTCTTTATTTATCATTGAATGTTATATGTGACACCGACTCTAACTTAGTTCTATGATGGAAAGTTGGTTTATGACTCAATCTCTGTCCTCCCTCAGGACTGGATGGTCTGTGGCTCAGAACAAATTGTTCAATAAAGTTCTGAAAGCACTACAGGCTGAAAGATTAGCCCGCCTGGCCAATGAAAATGTAAGTTGTCCTTATTCCTTCAGTCCCCACAGACAAGTAGATCAGTAATTAAATTATACACCCATTTTAATACGTATGTGGTTAAATGCAGATGAGTGGAGCCAATTGTGTATCATCAATTGAATTGAGTATTTAATTTCATTTTTGGGAAATTAATGGAATTGAGCCTCGTTTATACTTACAATTATAGTAACTACCAATGCTAAAAGCTGACATTTTACATTTTTTACTGGAATATTTTCTCCTGTGCGATTTGCCCTTTCCCTTAGGCGGCCAATGAACCGATACTGCGGCGTGTGGCCGTGGACAAATGTGCCAGAAAGGTGCGGCATGCGTTAGCGAGTGTGAGTTGGGACACCAAACTGACTCAATGGCTACACACCACGATGATCGAGTCACTGAGTCTTGCCATGCTCGCGGCTTACTTGGACGTGCTGCAGACTCTCAAAAGCAAGGTATTCTTTCTGTAAATGATAGTATTTCATCTTTCATGTCACGTTTGCACTACCAGTCTGGGATTGTTGTTTACATATTTTCAACCTTTCTGTTTTGGAAGTTGCCGTCACTGATTGACCGAATGTTGCTGACAACCACAAAGACTGGCGCTCCAAGTGCAGAGGCGCTGTCACTGCTATTGAAACGTCCCTGGGACCCTGCTATCGGAGTTCTGTCTCAAAACAAGCCGGTAGGAGCCCCTCATTCACTTTCAGTTTTGTGCAATCAAATTTTATAATTTTTTTTAAATATTCATTCAAAAACTTTGAAATCTTTGAAACCCCTTTTAACCCTTCAGACCAAACTTCCTGGATCTCCTCTAATCCTTATCGCGCCATCAAGTCCAACCAATCCTGCCCTGTCTACCTCACGACGAATGAGGTTCTGGCAGTCGCAGCTCTCCTGTTTGGGAAAAGTACTTACTGTTAATACACCATACCAAGAACTCCAGGACATGGCTCTGTTGTCCTTTCATAAGAAATGTTCTTCCTCTTTCAGGTCATTCCAGTGCACACACATGTGAACAGCAGCACCAATATTGGCATAACCCAGTGTCTAGAGCACATGTTGGGTACCGTCAGGGCCAAGGTCATGGAGGTAGGATGCTTGGGTGTTTGCTAATATAATTTGTTTTCCCTGGAGAGAGTATTTACTGAGTTCTCTTAAGCAGCATCACTTGTTCTTACTTGGGTCTTGCATCCCAAAACATGCAAAATGCCTAAAAATCTCAAATGTTGTGATGTATATCTCTGTATACATTTCTGCTTTTCATCAAAGTGCCCCATTTTTAGTCTAAAACCTGTAGTCACACAAGACCAAATTGTAAGAAAAGACAATTGCTGGGTCAAGTATTTGCACTCAGAGGTCATAAGCAGGTGCTAATATATTGTCTGTGACATTTTCCACTTTTCGTCCAGTTTGTTTTTTCTTAACATGACCAATGTAGCTGTTGGTGATAAATGGGTTAACTCTTAAGTTTACACATGAATTAAAACACAAGCCAAACCCTTAAAACAGAGCTGTTACATAGACACTGGAGCCTCAGCTGTTGAGTTCATAAGCAGTCATGTCTGTGATATGTAATGGGAATAAAGTGGCATCATATTGACTCTAGGTTCTTCCTTCATCGCTTTCACTACCAGGTTCACAGTCACTTCCCCCACAAACCTATTGTCTTGGTTGGCTGGAATGCTGGTGCTCTCATTGCATGTCATGTAAGTTCTACTCATACTTGGAAATGTATCATTTTAATCTAACATAAGGTGTATGAACAACTAACTGAAAACCTGCAGGTATCGCTCATGGAGTATCTGACTGCTGTGGTTTGTCTTGGCTTCCCCCTGCTAACACTCAGCGGACCAAGAGGGGTAATGAAGTTCAAACTCTGTTCACGTCGGGATCATTTCAGTGGCTTCTAAGAAACCATAATCTCTGGAGTCAATAGTTCTGATGTCGATGTGTTACTGGCTCACAGGATGTCGATGACCCACTGTTGGACATGAAGACACCTGTGTTATTTGTAGTTGGTCAGAATGCTCTGCAGTGCAGCATCGAAGGCATGGAGGAGTTCAGAGAGAAACTAAGGGCAGATAACAGCATGGTGGTGGTGGGAGGAGCCGATGACAACATCAGGTCAGATGGGTGAAAACAACTCATGTTGTCACACGTATTGTGAGTTAACAGTCTGCTTTCACAGGATCAACTCTTCAAAGATGAGAACAGAGGGTCTCACTCAAACCATGGTGGACCGCTGCATTCAGGTTGGTGCTAACGGGTTTTGGATGTCGCTGCTCTCCAGAACCGTTTGCAATCCAACATGCATTCTGTCACTTTCCTGCAGGATGAGATCGCTGACTTCTTGTCAGGCGTCCTCACACGGGCAGAGGGACACAGCCATGGTGCTGGAGAGATGAGGGACCTGGATACAGAGAAGAAGAAGAGGCCGCGACGAGAGCTTCCCTTTGACATGGAGAGAGGTCGTCCTTCCTCCCCTGCGCTTAGAGTCCCCATCTCACCGTCTGGTTCTGAGGTCGGTTAACAACAGCTTCGTGTGTCAGACCTTTCCAATTTAATGTACTGTCTTTAAGAAAACCCACAGTTTAATGGTTTATGAGGCACAGGGCCGAGTGCTGATTTCCTTTCTTGTTGAATTTTATTGATATTAAGCATGTCACAGATTTGCTATGTAAAAGCTAGTGTAACAAGCTGAAGATTATTTAAAGAATCTAAGCAATCCATATCCACCACTGGTGCACTGTTATTCATCAGGTCATATTCTCCCCATGTGCACAGGATCTGTCCAGTGTCTGCAGCAGCCCGACTTCAAGTCCCAAACCCAAAACAACGGGTCTGTCTCCAGCTCAGAAGTCTAGTCTGATCACAGCCACGCAGCTCCTCAAGACTCACATGCAGCGCTCAGGCACAGTGCTCAGCCACAAGCAGGCCCAAGGTTAGATTAGCAGCACACGTCACTGTGGACACATTGAAAACACACAGAGCCTTCATGCTCTCCGACACATGCGCAGTGATCCTTCACATACACTGCGTCTCGTGTTTACTCAACGTGTTTAAGTGAACTTGCTACAATGAGTCAGTCACCTCTCCGTCTGTTGAATTTTGCTAAATGTGAGCAGACGAGGAGGTAATGTGTGTGCAGGATGAAATGATTGTGAGAGAAAATCAAGTCACGACATCTTATGGGGCGAGATGGTGCGTGACTGAAATACTCTCCTCTCGTCCTCTGTCTCTTCTCTTCCTGCAACTTTCCTGTCTGGTCTTTTTTCCAATTCATTCCAGCTCAGTTTGCTGCTTTTATGAAACAAAACTTGCTTGTGAGGAAAAACCTTCCTCCTGGCAGTCCTCCTTGTATCTTTGGTAAGTGGCTATCCCTCTTTCTTTGTCTTTCCTCCATCTCTTCACCCCTCTCCTTGGTTTCCATGGCCCTGATTTGATGTTAATGTCACACCACAATAATCAGTGCCCCCCCATTGAGCACCCATCACCATGCTTTGAAGTTCTTCTCATGAAATAAAACATTATAAGTATTTCCCAAGCATGTTTATCAACAATAAGAAGTCGGTGGTGGGATTTACAGATGAATGTGTGTTTGTTTGTGTGGTGCAGTGCCAGTGAGCAGTGATCAGATGGAGGGATTGGACAGAGATGAACTGAGGGCCCATGGCAAGAGGAGGCAGACACCGAGTCCAACACCAACCAAAGCCTCCAAACGAGCCAAGATCAAGGTCACCATTGTTTCCCAAAGCGAGTCAGCAGGGGGCACCATCAGCCCTGCTGCACAGGAAGGTACAAACCTGATCTTTACTACATGCAGACATACTGTCAATTTGTTTTTTGATAACATGATTTCTGTTTGGATGCGTTCTGACAAAAGTAACAGAACGCGTTTTCCTTGACTAAAGAGCTGAACATCTGTAATGCGCTACAAAACAACACCATAAATTGGAATTACCAACAACAACAATCTGTAAAACGGGAGCCGGCGGTTCCCGCTCAATAAACTAAACATTTGTGTACATGTTGGACATGGCTCAAATATTCACAGTGTTACCCTGTCTTCATGGCCATTTGTCATACTGACTCACACACTTTGTAAAATGCTTTTGTTCATTGATCAGTCCAGTCATTCTATTTCTCAGCTAACGACTGACCCTCATGAAATGTTCTCTCTGTACAGCGGGTGTGTCGGGGAAGCCCCTGACAGTGACGGTGGGACAGACTGTGGCGGGAGCTAAGGAGCTGTCTGGACTTCTTACAGGCCAGCGGTAAGCAGGACTTCACTCAGCCATGATGCCTCTATGGTGCTAAACCGCAAACCTACACTTGTGCCCACTTTCCTTAGTTTATCAGACAAAAGTATGTCGTGTGCAGAGGGATTGATCACTTGTGCACTCGTGGTTTGAGAGCTGAGTCATGGCCAGAACAGCCCTTGCTGGGGTCGCTCTTGAGTAGACTGGTGGTTATGTGTGTCACTGCAGGTCTGGTAGTCTCTCAGAGGTGTCTGGTGCCCTGTCCCCAGGCTCCAGCTCATTCAACAGCGTGCAGTCTTGCATGGTGTCAGGGTCCTCCACACCAATCCAGGTGCAAGCTCCGGCCCAAGGTATCTCTGTCCTGTTCTGCCCTGCACGCCTGTTTTCATACTGGGCTGCTAACATCAGCTCAGTACTAGCTGCGACACATCTTAATTCTTAGCATAGTATAAATTCCATATTATATTATTATTATTATATTATTAAAATGTTAAATTGGATAAACCACAAGTATATTATGAATTTTAATTTACATATATATAAGTATCCCCTCTTACTTAATTGGAACCATCAAAGCTATCTAATTGCAAATATTACTTTAAAACCACTGCAACTATGAACTGTTATAAAAATAGCTGCAATTGAAAAGATGGTGCCGATGTAAACCTGCAAATCTGGTGGTAGTAGCAAATATTGTTACTTAAGATGTTGATGTTTTAGTTTGGTTATTTAAAAATTTTTTTTATTATTTTTCTATGAATTGTGGTGGATGTTTTCACCCAGTTTGATTTGTAATTATCGTAATCTTTTGGCTGTCTTTTGTGTGGACCCCAGTAAGAATAGTCTTCTTATGGTGAAGACTAATGGGGATCCGTATCAAATAAACAAATGAACACAGTGTATTTAAAATCACATTTGAGCCACCTCAGTGGTTTAATCCATGGGTCTCAGACTCGCAGCCCCCAGGACGATATTTTGCAGCTCCCGTCTTGATATGATGTCAAATGTTATGCGAACCTTAAGTTTTATGTGAATGGTACTTAGCCGCATTGTGTGTGGAAGGTCCCTTTGAGGCGCAAGCTGTAGCTGAAACAACCCACCAATGACATTAGGGCATATGGCTCCCAGAGGCGGGCCATCGGACGGGCTTGACGCAAGCAGAGAAACGTTTCACAACAACTATGGCGTTATTTTATTCCATTCACATGGAATCAGGGAAAGGGCAGACGGAAAACCACGTGTCAGTTTTGTGTATGAGAGAAGGATGGTAAAACATGGGCGAACCCGGCAGAGGAAAGCGGCACAAAAATATTTGAACTTTTACCGTCCACCACGGCCGAATTCACTACCGGATGTGACGTAGTTCCAAAAACTCAAACAATGGCTGACCTCAGCAATGTAAATCTAGCGCTTCTGTTACAGCAGTACCAGATAATAACACTAAATAATACACAATAATATAGTTTTGTATTTCATTCACTGTAAACAATACGACATCGCCATAGAAACATGTCACGTGGGTCCCGTTATGTCGAACTGCTTGTTTGTTTTTCCGTTCAACTCCCGTCTGCCGTTTCCCTGATTCCATGTGAATGAAATAGCACAGCCCCAACTATGTCTTCTTCAAAGCCTTTTAGTGGAACTCCTGATGGGGCCCTGCCTCACTCAGACCCCAGGTAAACTGATGTTAAGGCCCCTGGTTTAAACACAGGATGAGAACAGTGTGTGAAAACAACTTATGTAAGCAAACATCAGTGATCACGTCTTGCACTCGTCACTGTCCTGAACTTTACCCTTTGTAATACCCACGTATGTCGTGGTGTGTTTTTGTGTGTCCGTCTAGTCCATTTCAGGGGACGGAGTGGGATGGAGGAATGTAAATGTAGATGTTTTTGTTCATATAATAATTTGAACTCGAGTGATTTACTGTCCTTGTGTCTGTGTGCAGCATCTTCTGCCAGCAGTCTGCTCCAAGGTCTAAGTTTCAGTCTTCAGGAGATCGTCACCAAAGCACCTAACTTGACATCCACAGCAGCCAACACAGGCAGCCCACAGGTAACTTTGTCACATGGTTCAATAAGATTCTTGCTTCTTTTACAATTCTCAGAGGAGAAAGTGTGCTTGAGTTATATTGATGTGGATAAATCAATCAATCAGTCAGTCAATGAGTTGGTCATCAGCCTGTTGACACGCACACATGAGGGCTCACTCTTTCTCCTTCTTCACCCTCAGACCGTGCTTGGCAAGCCCCCAGCTCAGGTCCTGAGCTCCGTCGGGACCAACAGCAGCACTCTGCTTCGTGCAGTGCCTGTGGTCACCACTGGAGGAGTGTCCAAACCCACCGCCATCCACCAGCTGCTCTCTAACGGCGGACTGGCAAAACTGGCCAGTAGTTTGCCAGGCTTGGCGCATATCACCAACCAGACTGCTGGTATGTCTCGAAACACCAAAACAAGACGGCCACGATGAGTGGCAGCGTTTCTTAAGACCGTTGTTTTGGAGACGGTAGTTCAGGAAGGCCGGAGAGGACGGCGGGCTCTGTGGACATGGGTAGAATTTGCCTGGACAAACCTGAAGGTTCAGACTGACAGATGTGCACTTATGCAGCATCTGGGGACAGATTACTGGCGCCTAGTATGTTTTGTGCAGTTCATGTTTCGAAAGTACAGGTACAGTGCAGGAAACGCAAGGTCAGACTTTGTAGTTCGAGGTCGTTTTGGTTTATGTTGATGAAAAAAATCCTCGAGATTGTGAACATATGGAACCATTTAATGAGTCAGATTGGTCACTAATGACACGTTGTCGCATTGTCCAATTTTGTATGTCCAATTTGTTGACGCTGTCACTTTGTTTGTTTTCTCCATGTTTTCATTGAGCCACCTGCGTAGTTTCCACAATCACAAATGCTCAGATGTATCAGAAGCATTTACAGCGTATGACATAACAAACCTTTCTGTCAATAAAAACTGAAATCAAACTTATGCTTTCATTGCTCCTGTTATTTTTCCTTCAGCTGCAACCTTTTTCATCATGTACATATTTGATTTTTCTCCATTTCATATGGTTCCCATGCTCTGCTATCCGTGTGACTTGCATGAGAAAAGGTCCCTTTGATGGCTTCCATTTCTACATCTTTGACATCTGATGTGGTGGAGGCTAACGTGGAATCCCATTATGTTGTGTTAAAGCAGTGAGCTTTACAAAGCTGATAGCTGAGCATTTTTATTTGTGTGATTTGTGTCATTAGGGCAGAAAGCTCCCACCTCTATAACGGTGACCCTTCGAGGAGCACAGCCAAGCAGAGTGGGATCACTCAGCCAAGCTGGTGAAGTTGTGACGCCGACTCAGGCGCCTGAGCCGAAGGTGTGTCTCTGACAATAATACACCTCATCAGCAGCTGGTCACTTGGTGTGGTGCCTCTACTTGTTTATTAGCGTATCACATTGCACACATTGTTACCCATACACAGAACTCATTCATTTTATAGGAATATGATCATTGCCATGGCAACCACGGTGACTGAAAATGCCTCTGTTGACAAGAATTATATTTTCATTCCTACTTCGTTTTGATACTTGGTTTGAATAATTGTCAGTTTATTGTCCATCCACTGCTTCCGTCACGTCATACATCATCCATGTGCATTCAGCACAAACCAGTTGTGATGATCGAGTAGAAAAGCAAACTCATCGTCGGTAAAATGACATTGAAAATTTTGAAAATACCTTTTCAGATCCGTTTAATCTCATGTTTCCAGACTGCTGAGTATGTCATATTTTACTCATCAGTTTTCATTCTTCAGTCGCCGATGCACGTTTTAGTAATAAATGTGAAACTTGTTTCAGCTTAACATTATCTGTCCATCTAAATTGGATGTGGCGTACAAAATGTACCTGCACCTCTGAGAAGGTTCTTATGCTTTTAGTCCCAGAAGAACTAAATATTGGAACATTCCATTATCCTGAAGATTTGATGATGAATATAGGTATTATGTATGTATGTGCCCCTTTTATTGCAGTGAACACCTCGTCAAATTTGACTGCTGCAAACTGCTGCTCTGCCAGGAGTCACAGGAGCCCGAGCCGATGATGAACAGCGCATCAAGCAGAGAACCTTCCTCACAAGGCCAGGCAGTCGTTGTGGGCTGTGGCTGGCACACTTCACGCATAAATCTTCCGCGTCTAAATGCTGTGTGCAGTTTACAACAGAGACAAAGTGTAGAAACGTCTGAAGGGAAAACACATCTGCCTGTCACGTTCAGTTAAAGGGCACAGGTCCACGGGATGACACAGTCCTCTCATGAATAACTTCTATTTTTTGCCTTTTTGAAGAGTGTAGATTGAGCTCTCTGTCACTGTCTCTGTTTCACCTTAATGTCGACATACCGACATAACTGCTTTTTGAGTACCATTATTGATATTTTGCTGACTAGTATAAAAATTTGGTTGTGACTGGCATGTCATATGTCATTTGAGTTGTATTTGTGTCCTTGAAAATCTTGTTTCATAATCTAAGTCAGTATTTGTGTATGGGCTTGTTGTTTGCCTCAGTAAATCACCTGATATGGCAGAAGACACTGTGTGTTCTGTTAGTCTACACATTTAGCCCCATGTCCTTCCAAAGGCTGTGTCAAAATATAACCAAGGTGCCTGCGCGATGGCCATCCTGATGGGTTTACCTCCACAGCCCACTCATCCCAGCAGACGTCCTATTTTAAATTCCACACATAGGCAGCAGTCAGATAAGATGGATAGCTGTGTACCTCTTCCCTCTTATGTAAGCCAGCCTTTGTATGTCATAGGCAGGGACATGATAGCTGATGCCAGCCAGAAAACAACAGAGCTGCTGGCGCTGCCTCAAATCAGCAGCAGCAGCAGCAGCAGCAGCAGAGGATCTTCAAGGAATCCACCTGCACTTTCTCCATCTGTAAATTTGATGTGTGAAATCTTGAAGTCATCAAATGCTGAAGAAGGAGCCCCAATCTGAGCAAGAACTTGGCAATGGAGAAGTGAGAAAATAAAGTAAGCATGTAGAAGTAAGAAGAAGTAGGAAATAAAGGACAATGGGACAGGTGAGGTTTTACATGTTCTGCTCTTCAAACACTAGTTACCCATAATAAGGGCATATGGTGCTACACTGATGCTACAATGAGCCACTACGTTGATCGATCCGAGATACCAAGGACAACGTCTTGAAAGAAAATCTCAAGGAAAAAGCACATGGCATGTGGATTTTTGGGTGAGTGGTTGGTTTGTTGCAGCATTTCATTTGACCTCATTCAAATATGTTATCATTTTTTGAGGCTGTAGAATGCTTCTTCTATAGACAAACCCATGGATGGGCCATTTTCTGCAGCAGAATCTCTTCAGGCTCCCACCTGGCACTGGTCCACTGTTTTCAATCAATTTGTGTCATTTGCCTCCACATTTATCCTTCAGCCCAACAGTCCTCTGGAGGAGTTTCTATCCCCACATAGAAGGGAAGGTTTTTTTTCTGCGGAATGTTAAGAGTTCTAAAATTACGTCCAGTCAAGTCCAGTTGCCTTTAAACTTCCACATCCACATGAAGCCTGTGATCTACCTGAGGCTTCTGACCCTGTAAAAGTTTTTCCTCACCTCCATAGCGAGAAGCTGCTCATGTGAATGTCGGGTTTCTATTAGAATAGTCAGAATGCCAAGCATCATGAGATAACTTGCTGTGATAACTTGGTGCTATAACACATAAAATCTGACTTGACTCAACAGTCAGGAATTTTTGTGGTCAGAACGGTAATAGAGAGAGCAGAGAAGCATCTGTGTTGCAGGAGAGCAGTATGCAAGCAGTTGCACACACTTCTTTGTGCCCATCATGCAAATTCCACAATTAATGCGTGTATGCAATGTCACGCACAATTACGCATACACTGTTGAGGAGGGAATTATTGTCTGAAAAGGAATATTACCATTATAATATAATTTGCAGACAATACGTCACCAGGAAAACTGTCAGAAAAATTGGGAAAGCATGGGAGAGTTGAGAGTTGGATGAATGTGGAGGAGGAGAGGCTGAGGAGAGTGAGAGATGAAGACGTTACAGAGGAGGAAGGGCCGATATTTTTTTGAATAAAATTATAATTTAATTTCTTTGATTTGAATGTGTTTTCTTGGCATTGTACAATGCAAAGTGAAAGTAAGGACTAAAACCACCTGAATTCATTATTACAAAAAGGAATGAAGTAAAAGAAAAACAGAACTGATTGTGGAGGCGAGCAGAGAATTACATGTGATACGTTTTTGATTACTTACGATGTGTCCAACTCATCAATCAACACATCAATTAACATCATCATTGATTAAGATGACAAAAAAATGCATAATATTAGTAAAATATCAATTCATTTACACCCTGAAGAAGGCATAAGCCCATTTGTGTTGGTGTATTTTTAATGGTTCTTGCCCATCGAATAAAAGGCCTTTTTTCATATTTGTTTTTTCATATTTGGAGAATAATACTTCTTTCCTGCTGCAAGTTTTTAAACAAGTTTTTGCAGACATTATTCTAAATTATAGAACTAAACCTGAATATTTCCACAAGTAACTGTATTGCGATTACATTTACATCCATTGGATACACTGCATATATGTTCATATACATTCAATGAAAACAGACATATTTAAAATAAGGAAATATGGAAAAATGTGCACTTTACCTGCTGGTAGTTTGCGCAGGTGTGTATGGACACGGTGATGTTCAAGTGAGCAGCCTGAACGCACTTTACTTTACCTAGGTACAATATTGATGAATAAATAAAAACTGTGAAATGGACACACAGCTACGTACATCTACTCCAACTCTTCTGTGCGGGTCATTCTGCACACTACCAACAGGTGGCGCTACAAGCACTTCATTGAGCTCTCAATTCAGTGTGTGCGGCCAGTGAGGTCAAACGCTGACTGCACGTTTGTTTGTTTGTTTGTTTGTTTGTTTCTCTGCGCGTGCGTACGTACATGGCAGTGCAACGCACGCACGTGTGCGTAATTGTTTACGTCAACGGGTTCCCTGCTCTCGTGCGCTTCTGTGAAGGACAAAAAATGGAGGAGCGGGGTGTTTACACTTTGAGTTCAAACGCTTTACTTCCTACACGGACGGACTGACGGACACGTCATGGACGAAAAGTTCCAGAGGAGTTCCAGTGAGAACGGACCGGCTGTGACTGTTAGCGTTCGACAGAGTAAAAGTCCAATGTCGCCTCGGCGTGGTCCTGTGTCGAGTGAGCCAATTACAGCCTCTTCCGTTCTTCCCGGACCGACGGGGGAGCAATTAGAATGCACAGGGGCTTCGGGGGGATGG
>CAAKHB010003719.1:35429-60713 GCA_901007665.1 Aeoliscus strigatus
GGGGGTCAGGCTGCTTTTCCCCGCCGCCGAGCTGCCAAATCATCAAAGTTTGTCGGCGGCGCTGTGCAGCGGCCCGGAGCTCCGGCTGAAGGACACGACCACTTCCCCTGGAGCCAGAGGACCGGAGAGAGGTCGGATTTAAACCCGCCCTCCAGAGGGATCTCGTTTCCCCAAAAACCTCCCATTTTCTCCCTCTCTTTCTGTCGCTCCGTCCCTCTCCCCTTCTCTCTCTCTCTCTCTCTCCCTCCCTCTCTCTCTACCTCTCTCTCCCCCTCCCTCGTCCCTCTCTTCCTCACCTTTATCCCTCGCCCTTCGCCGTCTCCCCACCACAATCATGGATCTCGCGGCGAGATGTTTGTTTCTTCTCCCCTGTCTCGGCGTGATATTGGCGATCGATTTGGAGGCGATTGATCCGGGCTACTACGTGGAGCCCACTGCCACCTCCGAGGCGATCGACTACAAGGATCCCTGCAAAGCTGGTGAGCTTTTCCACCGTCGTTGTGAAGTAGCTGTGATTTGTGGAGGTACAAACATGCCACGACTGTCTGCGGGGCTCGCACACCGACCGGACGCTTCTCGGGCGATGACAGCGATGGACAGAGTTTGGAAAAGGAACATTGTGTGCGAATGTTTCGTCCCGAGTGACTTGAGTTTGTGCAGTTTGAAACATTTGAAGCACCTCGGAGACACAGAGAGAGGACGGGTTGTAGGTATGAAAAGAAGAAGGAGGATGAGACTCCGGGTACATTTCTGGAAAGTTTGCTGGAAAAGTTCCAGGCTGCATGTGATCATCCAACAGGCTGAGTGATCGTCAACGTACAGAATGTCTTCATTTTCATGTCAGGACAGTTGCTCTCTCTTGTCACTCTACAGATGTGTTTTCCCCACCAGCTCTGAGACAAAGAGAAATAAGTATCAATGCGTTGTCTCCTCCTTCTTCTGGGCTGGTTTGCCTATTTCCCCATTATTTGGCGAAGGCATATCTGACTTGTCATTGTGATCTTTTTTTGTAACGTGAACTCACTGTCTTGCCAAATCCCTTTGGGTGAGTTTGAACAGCTTGTGTTTTCCATCTGGTGAAAGTATTCAGGTTACAGATAGAGAGCTGGCGTCAGTGGGATATGACCTCTACAGTCCTGGAAGTGCCCAGTGGTTATGATGTGGCAGCTGATTCTCCAACTCAAACTCTGAGCCGATGAGCTCAGCTCGGCCCAGTGTGACACTGAGCTCGTGCCGGTGTTTTGTTGTAACCTTGTGTAACTCAGTGAAGATGCTTCTTCCTGTGTTTGCGTCTCTGTATACAGTGAGTTGTAAAAGCTGTCACACCGACTCCACGGCCATGAACCGGGCTGCTCTGCCTCACAAGATTTCCGGGACGTGATGTGTTCAGGACAACTGTGTTTATATTGTCAAGAAATCATCGCTGTTGAGCGGAAATCTCCCAGCTGTGACGTCTCCACGCGTGATTGGTGCTGGTTGTTATCGTTGTTTGTAATCCTCTTCATGGCGTGTAATTTAGTTTATGGTTTTCTCTGGGCACGTCTGCAGACAGGTGGTGGGGAGACTGTCACAAGTACAAACTCCCACTCTCTTAACCCATCCAGCCTCCAGCTCTTCCAACACCCACCTGCTTTTCTTCTTCCTACGAGGCAAGAAAATGTCCGAGATCTCTCACATCTCCCTGTCCCGGTTTGTTAACACACTGCAGACGATTTGTGGAGGATTCCTGGATTATTGATTTCATCTCTGCACCGAGCCTATTTGCTCTCTTTCTATTGTCAAGGTCAGCGTTTTATGTCCGGCTCTTTGTGCCAGGAGATACAGCTCGGTCATGTGAAGTTCCTAATGTAATACAGCTCCACAAGGACGGACCTAAGTCACACCTGTACGACCGTCCTTGCATTGTTCTCTTCTTAGCTGTCAGGATTTTGTTTATGTGTGCTCACATTCACAGAAAGAACCCAAAGTGACCCATCACACGTCATAGCAGTCTGCACTGATGTGAGGGAGCCATGTCATCTATTTAGGAAGTTAACCAGTGGAAAATTCCTTCGTTTGCAGAGCTCAAACTTGGCAGCTTCCCAGGTAGTCGTTGAGGACTCCAGAGCGATGAGATCCCCTCATTTTCAACATGAAAAATGAATGAGAACCAGTCATTGTCATCGTTGTCTCTGCTTTAATACGAATCGTGAAGTCAGTGAGCAGTTAGGAATATACATTAACGCCTTGGAACATATCGATGTGCCGAAGGTTCCTTTGACCGGACGGACTGTCCGTCGTGTGTGTGTGTGTGTGTGTGTGTTCGGGCTTCCGACGCGTGTTGTTGAGCTCCTGGGCTGCACAAAGGGCAGACTGCACACCTTCTCTCATCCTGTCTCACAAAAGTGTCAAAAGCTTTTCGTCTCCCTGAGCCCAGCGCTCTCTCCTGACGGGCTCAGGCACTTCATGCAGACTGTAAGTCATTCACCCTGTGCCAAGGGAAAGCACGGCTGGCGGGTGCAGCGCAGGCCAGAAGAACACTGACTTATGTCATTCCACTATCAGCCCTCCAACAAAGTCTGGTCATGTATAGATTCCCTCCACACGCTTTGATAGAATATACAGTCTATGTCTATGTATGCATATGTCTGTGACAAAAATGAGAGTCTGTGACTTTCATTGGGGGGAAAAAAAAATCCAGATTATGCAAATATTTGTCATTTCACAAGGCTTCACTATGAAGTCAGCTCTCAGCTCTCTGGAGGCTTCAGGTTTCCACATGATTCACATCATCAGGACTCTGTTGCGCTCTGACATGTGTTGGCAATAATCATACGCACAGATCCAGTTCGCAAACTGAACATACGTCTTCCTGCACAGTGAAACTCAAAACATTCATCTGAGGGAAAAGAAGAGAAATGTATGTTAAAGTACAACAGCTGGATTTCCCCTCGCTAAAATTTCAGATACATAAACGCACGTTGTTTGTTCTCTACAAAGTCGCATCCACATTCACCCACAGTATGCATCTTGAAATCTATGTGCAGGTATATCAGTCTGTGTATTTCTCAGAGGGCTCGTTTGATTTGATTGTTTCTCAGTTTCATCTGTATCTTCAGGATTTAGTTAGTCTGTGCCCTGGAGAAAAGTCATTTCCAAGCAGATGACACTCATTCCGCTGCTCCGTGCCTCAGTTCTCCACAAACATGATGGGCAGCCTGTTGGACGTCATGATTGGGCCTTCAAGCAACACTTAAGCAGATGCTTCTTCTTTTATCATGGAATGAAGGCTGTGGAAAGCCGAGCCCACACTGGGTGTTTTTCTTACTTTACAGGACCCCTGCCACTTCTCTCTCTGCGGGGTTCAGGTGATTAGGGAGCCGATCTATTGGCATGATCTGATTGGCATTAGTTAGAACAATAAGTTTGTCGTCAGAGCTAAGTAATAACTAATCTTGCATCACATTAATACCAAGTCTGGGTACGGAGCCTAAGTCAGCAAATGCTTTTAGGGGGCTCATTGGAATGGCTCAAAGGATGCCCAATTAGCCTACGATAATGAGCAGCTTCATTATTCGCTGTTTGTTTTCTTCCGAGTGCAGCAAGAATTGTCTTTCTGTTGCCTCCACCTGGAGAGAACGCTGAAGGTGGTTTTCCGCAGCCGAGCATAGCTATGATTTATGGAAAGCGTGGAAGAAACTTTCCCGATTTAGTGCATCCACAAACGATTTTAGACTTTCCTGTGGATGTCTGTTTGAAGAAAAATTGCTTCAGCCCCAGACTCTGTGTGTTTGCTGTCTAAACCGTAAATAAGTTTGGTTAAAAGTGAAAAACCCAGCAAGAGTTTTCATCATGTGAGGTCTGAATCACTGACATTAAACACAGAAAATGGACGAGCAGCTCCGGAGTCATTAAAAGGGTTCGACTTGCACTGGGGGGCATCAGTAATCGGCTGCAGCGCTCACATGAGAAATCCAACCTGCTAATGGGCTTGATGGAGTGTGAAATGTGAAAGGTCAGGTAGTCTCTTGCTGTTTGCCCTTTGCAGCCGAAGACCGTGTAATGACAGCAGCTTCTCACCAGTCATTTATTGAAGAATGATTCCTCGACTGTCACACCGCAGACTTTGGCACGAGCTCTTTTCTAATCACACCTCGGTTACCTCTCGGAGATGAGCGGAGTGCAGATAAGCGCGGTGTCTTCCCGCCTCGGGCTTAAATTGCCGTGTGAGGAAATGTCAAGGTAAGCGTTTGCTGAAGAAATAGCAGCGGTTGTTTCTACAAAAGAACGGGGCGACATATTTCGACAGAAACAGACGTGCATAAGTCATCATGCCTCAGTGTCCTTTAGAAACGCTCAATAGTTACGTCAAATGCATTTTCCTACTTTCCTATACTTTTATTTTCACTTTGAAACCGGTGGTGTGTGGAGGAGCATTGGCGACGGTGGTCGGCCTCAGGATGAGGCCTGATCAGTGATACTTACACTGTCATCCAATGGTAATCACCTTAACGCAATACACAGTTGGCTTCCATTGGAATTCAAATGCAGCGTTTGTTACCAAACACAGGCTGTGAAAGGCGGTGCCAGGGTATTGTGATGCATTGCAGGCTTACATATTGGCCGAGCTTTTCCGTCATCACTGGGACTTGTAAAGACCTTTGCAAAGTCTCCATGAGGAGTTGAGACCCCTCAGCGGGGCTGTCCTTCTAATTATAGGCTCCTGTTAGTGTCTGTGTCGGCTTAGTATTGATGTTTGTGCAGGTTTCAGTGGCAGATGTCGTGATCAGCTATCCAAGGAAGGGGATTTATGGGAATGGTCCCGATGTGTTTGCCACTGCAGAGGTCGAGGCTAGGGCATTAAATGAATCAATGGGCTTAATTTGATTGAGATCTCCTGTAATCTGACTGGATATGCTTACTGCTGGGGGATTAGGAAGGTTTAGGTTAAATAAAATAAAATCAGTGACCAGGGAATGTGCGGCCTCATCACACATCTAACATGTTCAATAATTCTACATGTGGTCAGTACACACAGTCACATAAACCCGTGGTGGCATTGTTTTGTATTTATGAGAAAGCAGACATAAATCTATGCATAGTAATGACATGATCTGTACATCGTATTATAACTGCAGCTGTTTTCATTTAGGAAATGAATAATGTTTGTGGTGATCGTTCGCCATCTGCCACAATCAGTGCGCATTAATCTACAGTATAATGTCCTTCTGTGTTTACTTCATATCATTACAGTCATCCCTATCTAGAGCAGTTTATCACCTTTCTCCAGAGCTTGTCCTCAATCCCGGTCCAGAATTGTGTACGAAAGACTCCTAAACCCGTGTGTCTGTGGATAATTAAAGCCAGGAGACAAGGGGATTAATTCACAATCCCTGCGAGTCTTTCCATAAACCTGCAACAGCGTCTCCAGGACGACTGCTGTGCCCGGGGGAAATGATTCTTAATGCCGCCTGCTCGTGCGTTTGCTCACTTCAATCTCCACTGTTGTCTGAGAACAATGACACTGCGGATTAAGCGGCATGTCTCCACCAGTGTAGTGAATGATTGGTACTCAGCCATGGGCAGAGAGCACAGGCCTCTGTGAACTTTATGGGGGTGGGCGCCAGCCCGCACCTCATTATTTGGTCACGGCCTGCACAGAACACTGACAACACGGTGCAAAGACAGGGTATGTGACAGGAAATGTCCTGTTTGACTGACACTCAGTCAGTACAGAGTCAAACTGAGTTTTCAGGGCGGCGTCATTTTTTTTTCTTATATCTTTGTTCGAGTACTCTATGTTCTTATCAGCGCTTAGCATAGTTCTGGGACTTTGACAGAAATGTGAAGAGGAGAAAAAAGGTGCAGTTGGTCTATCCCTCATGCACCGTGTGGTGTTTTTGGCGGTGTCTGTATGTAGGAGTGCTGATTGTGAGTCGTCTGTTTTGCGTCTCAGGGATTTGAATAGAGGGAGTTCTTTTGCGAGCGCAGATGAGAGGATCCCTTTGACCTCTGGAATTTAAACTCATGCTCTGTGCATGCCCTGTCTTGCTGACAGAGATCTGCACCTTTCCTTATTGCTGTCATTAGCCTCTCATCCCGAGAGCCGTCGTTCTGCTGTGCATCCTCTGCGACCTGTAAGGTGGAACAGAGGCCTTCATCTGC
Organism: Aeoliscus strigatus; assembly: GCA_901007665.1. NCBI lineage: Eukaryota > Metazoa > Chordata > Actinopteri > Syngnathiformes > Centriscidae > Aeoliscus > Aeoliscus strigatus. The sequence continues at coordinate 41,574 of CAAKHB010003719.1, forward strand.
TGACGCCCGCTCCACATTGTTTCAATAAATGTGTCTTAGTGATTCAGGACGAGAGCCAAGTGCTTTTTGTTTTTCTTCAATCTGGCTTTTCTTCCCTTTTTTCCCCTCCTGTCTCCAACTTCTTTCATACTTTTATCTGGTAGCAGGAGATAAAGACCCTTCCATTTCTGTAAAAAGCAAAATGCATTTGAAGTATGCATTGAAATGAATTGTCATATGAAGGCATCCTATGTCACAGTAAAGGCGGCTTGTATCTGTGGTGATGCATTGAAGAGTTAAAACCACAGCCGCCGTAAATCACTTCCCACTAACTTCCAGATTTAGCTCTTCTTCCCTTTGAGGGTTCGTCCACCTCACTAACCTCCAAACACACATCCAGAGGGCTGTCATTTCCTGACGCTCTCTGTTCAGAGCTGCAGTGAATCCTCCTTTCTCATTGTTAGCTCCTGTTCATACACTGATTGACACCAGCCCCCACCACACCCCTAGCAGAACCCCCCACTTCTGCATACAAGTCGGGCCATAAATTCTGGAGACGTACTGGTGTTAAAAGCTGGTCAAACGGAGTCCCCCGTCTCAGCAAAGCGGCCATAGAAATGGGACATTAAGCGAGGAATCTCATAAAGCACATTCCTCATAAAATAGAACCGTTTGGTTATTTCTCCCTCACCTTGGCCTCATTTAAGAGCCATTACGTGTTCAAGGTGCCCCATATTACTGCATCGAAGCAGCGTCCCACTGTATCATATCGGACGGCTCCTATTAACTGTCCTTTAAGTGTTTAGTTCCTGAGCAGGTCTCAGTTAATCATCTGGGTGGTCAGGTTTCTGAGTTCATATTCTATTTTCATTTCACGAAGCTGTGCCTGCCATATATATACAGTCCTGCTTACATTTCTATCCTGTAATTTGGAGTAAAGACAAGGCAGGCTTTTTGTGAACCCAGCAGGAATGGATAGACAAATGCAAGCCAGGATAGAATTCAAGTTGATATTTTCATGTGTGTATTATGCTCTGGGTCTTCCACGGTTCCACGCGGCTTCGACTGAGACTTCGTGCAGTCGAGTCTGAGCGGCAGGAAATGCTCCGGGCTACTGGTGCTGCAAATTGATGCTCCATATTATGGAATTGCCTTACAGTCGTCTGAGATGTGCCGTCTCTGTTTTGTCTGTTTCAGTTGCCTTTCTGGGAGACATCGCTCTGGACGAGGAGGACCTGCGGTCATTTAAAGTGGAGAGAATAGTAGATTTGGCTCAGAGAACAGTCCAGACTGTTAATCGCACAGATACAGGTAAAGATTTATTGCAACTAAACATTTGTTTTTGTATAAATGAACCCGTACAAGTATATATACACGCCCAACTGTGCCCCCAAACCTCTGGATGGTCGAATCAATTTCATTTTCTATCCGTCATTCCGTCATTTCCTTCATCAAACAAACTACATAGCCTCATGTTATTTATCCTGTTCATCAGACGGCACACACACACACACACACACACACACACACACACACACACCACAAACACAGCTTCCATCAACTGTCACAAAGTAAATTACCACTTTATGACTCCACTGATCTTAAGACACCCCCGATTATGCTCATTAGCAGCCGCCTGAAATATCCTCAGGTATGAAAAGTACATCCCCAGCAGAGGCTTGAAAACATGTATTGAAACTTTGACAGAAGAAGAATTAATAATGATGAGGGAGAAGAGAGCGGGCCATGCGACCATTGATTTACTACGGGCTTGTGAGAAACACTAGACAGGAACAGGAGGTGATGGTAAAACAAGCAAAACAAAGACAAAATATTCACAATTTTTGTTTGGTTCTAAGTTGAGTGTTGGCATGTTGCATCCCATCCACCTGAGCTGTCTTAGACTGTAAAAAAGACCCCAGCAGGTGTAAACCTAGGGGAAACACAAAGTATAATTTACTTTCCAATAACAAAGTATGTAAGTAAGATCTTCTCCAGTGCACCTGTTTTTCAGCAAATGAAAGTAATATTTAGGCAACAGCTGTGAGTCAGCAGGCTTCACAATCCGATAAACCTTTGGTGAACGTGAACCAACAAGTGTTCCATGCATGTTGCTGCCTGCGCTTGAATTGGCTCTGCAGGGAACATGCATGTGAAGAAGAAAATACTGTAGAAGAAGAACCCCAGATAACACTGACCTCTGAGTTGAAGTTAAAGTTCAGCTTTGCACAAGACTGTACAGTACTGTACAGATTTTCAACTTTCAACAGATTTTCAACATCAATATCACTCCCCATCCCTGGTTGTACAGGGGAAGACATGCCACACTGTTGTCTGATGCTGCTGCATAGGACTAAGAATACACACACAAACACAAAATGATACTTGCTATACTGACTGATAGTGGTCACCAGTCATCATCTTTACTTGCATATAATAAGTAATAAAAGAAGGAAAAATCATAAAAAGTCTTAACACCCCAACAATACATGATGCTGATGACTCTGAAATGGTCAAATACTCCAAAGCCCAGATTCTGCACAGAGTGAAGTGAGTTACAAACCTGAATGATGTGGCAGCAGATGTCATCTGATTTCCATGCCAGGATAACAATAAAACCTGTGACCTCAGAAGCATTTCCTGCTTGACTATGAGAGCAGATGGTAGATTCAATCATGGTTTTGCAATTAACACGTCTTCCACAAGTTTTGGCTCCCCGCTACTTCTCATCAGTTAACCGAGCAGATTTTGCTGCGAGCAGACTTTTCCTCGACACATGCATAAGTGTGCACGTGGTGATGGTGCCAGGCTGGAATTTATTTCTGCAGCAAACACTGAAGTATAATCTGTCAAGTCATTTTTTCAATTCAGTTTTATTTGTACAGCTGAGCATCAAAATTACGATTGTGTCACTGGACTTTATACCACACACAATACAGTACAGCAGCATTATTATTTAACACCCGTTTGTGTACGTCGTCCTTACTGTATTATTTTAAATATTCATTCAGTTTATCACAGTTTTCATCCGTGGAACAAATGACTGATTCCACTAAAAGTTCCTGTCCTGTGCAGTCAGTGTAGTGGGATGTTGTTCTATTATTGTTTGTCATTACATTTATTAGTTATAGGTGGCAGCTTAGTCGCCATGTTTATTCCAAATAAAAATGGTTGGAAAGCAGAGGGAATAAATTGTGTGAATTGGAGCAGTGGGACTTGTGTTATTCTTGGCGATAATTGTTCATCTTGTCTTGTCATTGTTAGCATCAAATGATTTATTCAAATTAAAGGGCTTCTGCTAGAAAGCATGGATTTACTGATGTATGATTAATCTGACATTGTAAGGCTCATCCAATCAGAGGAGGCAAAATCGACAAGGGTCACATCGCAGGAAAAGAGCTGCCACCTCCAGACCCGAGCGTGTTTGGCCTGAAGGTGTTATTCCATATGTCATCAGTGGGAACTTTAGTGGTAAGTATCACTGGTTCACTCATCCTTCCTCTTTCCTTTCAGACAGAAGGTATGTATGTAAATAACGTACATTTAAATCTTCATTTCATCTCCAAATGATCACATTTCATTTGTGAGTGAGTGAGTTCAAGTCTCAGAAAAGTAAACTTACTTTACTTTGTACTGTCAAGGTTCCCAGTCATCCTGATCTTAGTAGCTTGAGTATTGAGCATTTGAGAATTTACTGTGGTAACTTAACATGAACTGCATTTGATACTATGGAAGGAACATCGTATGCTGCTAAAATGTACCATATTAGATAGCTCCTCAGATAATGAAATCAGACAGAAATATACTGCTGGAAAGTGTCATTGAGTTTTGTCAAACGAAAGCTTCTGTAGCTGTGGTGTGATGCTACAGACGAACAGAAGTAAATAGTGGCGTGATTCTATTTTTTATATGCATCTAGCATTTTAATAGGCTTTATTTAATGTTTCACAGTTTAAAAAAAAAACAATATCTTCCAGCTATCTCTTGCCAGCGACCCCACTTTTATTTCCATTTCTATAATGTACTTGTCCCATCCAGGCAGCCAGCGAGCGATATTTCGCCAAGCCATGCGTCACTGGGAGAAGCACACTTGTGTGACCTTCATTGAGAGGACACAGGAGGAGAGCTACATTGTCTTCACCTACCGACCGTGTGGGTGAGTCAGTGGGGTTTGGATCTCCTTGGTGAAGGAGCACAGCGACATTCAGGCTCTGTTGAGTCCTTTTTATCTCCAGCTAATTATTTTACACTCAAATGCGTTTCCTTTCCTCCTTTCCCAGCGGTCTTCTGCCATTGTTCACAGTCTGTGTGTGAGTTATTATTTCAGACTCCTAGCAGAGACAGATGAGCATTCAGTGGCCAGGAATGTTTCCTGTGTCTCATTATCGCAGTGCATCATCACTCACTGAGCACTTGTGTCATTCATGGGGTCGAGATATGCGCCCAGTGGAGAGACTTCCTCAGCTTCTCAGACCATGTTTAACCCCGTCCTCTGTGTCCAATCAGCATTTATTCTTGAACAGACCCTCAGGGGAAGTGCTGGGTATTGCTCTTGTTACGTGTCTTTTTACAAGAGCTTTGGAACCATCCTTTTATTATGAAATATTTTTAAGCAATGCACTTGCTGCTTTGGAGGAAAAGAGGCCAGAACTGTTTGGTGAAGTTCCCCAGTGACACAGAACCTGAAAAACGCTTTCAGTTTCCATGTTTTAACTACACACATTTAATTGCACCTATTGTGTGACACACACACACACACACACACACACCTCTCCCTGCAATATGTATTAGTCATCGCAGAAAGTGGATACAGTTCAATAAAATGAACTTTTTCCTGTTGATAGTCATTTTTAGCTGGGTAAGTGGCCTCTGGAGCAACAGGGATAACTGTATCCACGCATGCGGCAGCGGTTAACAGTGGGAATGCTTGACTGTGCTGCATATTGAGCAGGCCTCCATCTGTCCTGTGCAAAGTTCAAGGCGTGTCTCAGGAGAGCCTGGCTGGGCTGGCGGTAATTAGAGAGCGGCCGTCTGGCCCACAGGGCACTTATGTGTGTCCGTCCTCCAAACTCCCACACTGAACCCTTCGTGTCATGCGGCGATGCAGAGCTGCAGCCAGCCAGCTTCCAGCATCACTCAGAGCTTCTGTGTTTTTAAGACAGATGAATCTGTGTTGCTGGTGTGAAACATGATGTACGCCGTACTCCTCTCGAGTTTGATAAACGGAGTTTTCCTTACAAGCTCCATTACGTATGCTGACAAATGGGAGCTCCTGTAGAGTTTGTGCCACCATGTGTCTACACATTCCTTCTTTTTTGAACATTATTTACCTGCATAAGGTCCAGCCACAATGTTTGGGCATGGTTAACACTGCCTCTCTGTTTGTATGTGTGTCACTGGCTGATTCACAGGTGCTGCTCCTACGTGGGTCGTCGTGGAGGAGGCCCCCAGGCCATTTCCATTGGAAAAAACTGTGACAAGTTTGGCATTGTAGTGCACGAGTTAGGTCATGTGATTGGCTTCTGGCATGAACACACGCGGCCCGATCGAGACGAACACGTCAGTATTATCCGGGACAACATTCAGCAAGGTAGGTCTCATAGCAATTATTCAGCAATAGGTTTGGGGACTTTCAGTATGGGACGAAATAATGAAAGTGACACCTTTGTACACACAAAGAGTCTGGGCAAAGCAGGAAAAATAAAGTCTGGATGCACTGAGCCTGCAGATTTCTTTTAGGTCTGCACATATGGATGTTACTATTTGGAGCAAATTGTCAGTCAAGGGTCTGTTATTCTGTGAAATACTGAGTTTAACACCTTTTGCAGTGAGAGGAAAACTGTGTTCATCTTTTACACACATGCCTGAATAGCACACACACACACACACACACACCTCATATTTCCAATATGCTTTCTTCTTTCCCCTTCCACAGGACAGGAGTATAATTTTTTGAAAATGGAGCCAGGAGAGGTGGACTCTTTGGGAGAAGTCTACGACTTTGACAGTATCATGCACTATGCCAGGAATACATTCTCCAGGTAGGAGCCAAGCCAGTTTCCACTTGACTCTCTCCCAGACATGAAAACCTCTCCTAGGACAAGTCAAACCAAGCTTTTCCCAGATCTACTGCAACCTTTTGCCCCGCCGTCTGGCTTTCCGTGCCAGCTAATTATGTTTTATGAGTACATAGAAAAGTAAGGCACCAGGTCTGTGGGCTGTTGCTGACTAATGGGCTTTCATTTTAAAAGTTTAGAACGAAGTAAAGACACACTTTACTGCAATTCAAAAACAACATTTAACAACAACACCAAACGGTGACCAAACTGTTGTAATACGCAGTCTGTATAATGTTTAATTATTTCCAGTATACGTAAAAGACCTTTCAGCCATGTGTTGTCTTTTTTTCATGTGGGATGCAATATTCTTGCCACAGCCTGTTTCCAATTAAAGCTCCTCTCCTCGGTTCCTGCTGTGGCAGCAGCAACCCCAGTAAAGCAGCATCAGTCCAGAGCTGAGCTGGGGCCTGCAACACTAGACCTCCTTCATTACAGCCGAAGTCTCCCACTTTCAGGGCTGTGTGAACTTTCCTGTAAATGTTGTGCTCCACACATTTAACCACCTCATTATGCTCCTCTCGGCATTTTGGGGGGGGGCTTTCTCATTAGCAGTATGACCCCGGGCTAATGTAGGGGCTCGTACTGTACATTCATATTCCACACATCTGCACCTTCATCTATATCAGGTGTTGGTACAGATGCCTCCTCATACACGTGTTAATCATTGAATTAATTATTGTGGTGCAAGTGATGGAAAATGGTCTTGATGGTCCTTTAGGCCACATATACTCACACTGAGTGTCACATCTTCCCTGCAGCCCCAAATGCATCATGGGACACATCCTACCAATCTATGCCTATAGCAGCATAAGTAAGGGATGGTTCACAGCCATCATGAGCCAGCTATAACTAACTATAAGCTTTACCAAAAAAGGACACTTCTAAGCCGACGGTATCCACCCCTGAGACCGAAACGGAAAGCTCTGCCCCCTGTTTGACTGTTGAACATCAAACCACAAGGCCTCAACTTTAGGAGTGCAGTGTTCTGTGTGGAGCAGAGAGGTACTATGGGCCGAGATAGGATCGGGCTGGACGATTCAGGCTTTGTAGGTGTAGAGGCAGACGCTGCAGAGAAGCTGTCAGTGCTGCGCTGGACACCAGTGATAGTCACTGGTGACAAATGTACAACTTACCAGACTGGACGAGAACAGAGAACTTTAACCAGAGCCTCCTCTGTCATCAAAAACCTGATTGGAAATGCCGAAGTAAATTGTTTAAAGCGTTTAGCATCCAGAAAGAAATGAAAGGTAGGATACAAGTGTGGAAGTATGTGACTGAGGATAGGTTGACTGTTAGTAAAGGAAATACACCAACGTGTAGGTTATTATCTAACCTCCATGATGTGTTTGAAGATACACCAGGGCTGGATGAGGGTGTAAGAATTCAGTTATTAAAGCTTGTAAGGCACTGATGAGGTCTGTGGGAACACAGTGGTCAACAGAACCCGTCCCTCTGAGCAGATCTCCTCCAGTTGGGTCAAAAGTTATTTTCTTTCTATTTTTTTGTGCTGTTTGTTTGACTTGGCAGGTTCATGAGTTATACCACTGAGCTCCTTTTCTCGAATAGATTTTTTTTTTGTGAGGAGGGCAGTGTGTGTGTGTGGGGGGGGTGTCTGCAACACCATGAATCCCTACATCAGTGGATTAAATATTGGCAGAATCAGTTTGTTAAATTAGCTCATGCTGCAGTTAAGACATTTGGTGAAGATATGTGTGTGTGCGTGCTGGTGTAATAATCCAGTAATAGAAATTTAGGTTATTGAACGATGGTCAGATAAAAGAGGATTCTGCGGAAAGATGATTAAATGTTGAATGCCGATGCCATAAGCAAGAGCAAGGTGAAGGGTGTAATTTACGCAGTGGGAGGGTTTATCCACCATCTGGAAAAAGCCAGTTGAGTTTAGTAATGAAGTGCTGAGGCTATTATTATCATCAATGTCCGTGTGATTTAAAATCACTTATTATGTCTCCTTTATCTGTACTTAATAAAGACGTTCTGCTGCTGCTGCAGCTCCTACTCGAGTCTCGTCAGGCTGCTATTAATTTCAAGTGTAATTTACCAGCTGGGTGAATCTGTCGCCAAAGCTGACCTCTTGGGAGTAGTTGATGCATATTCAGTTGCTGTGTCATCCTTGTAATTACAAAAGCAGCCCGTTTGTAAGCTCCTGCAACCGACCGCACAGCATAAATTCAATCTTGTGAAAGTCACATTTCGACCCTTCCCCCATTGCATGGATAAACAAAATGGGAGAAAAGTTTTGCAGCTGTACGAGCGGTCCATCCAACTATGCAGTGTTTGTTCTATAGGAGTAGTTCTGACAGCACGCTGCAATCTGAGACTGGGACACGCACACGTCAAAGTAACAGAACCAGTGAGCCGAGGGTACGATCGTTACTACCTCAGTCTGATATGAGAACCAGCTGTGCTTTTGTTCTAAAGCTCACTCTGCCTGTATCACTCTCTCAGTGCACAGGCCTCCTCTCAAATCAAGTGCCATGCCTGTGCGGCAAACAGATTCCAGGAAGCAGAGAGGGAATCTTTGTCTAAACAGAGTCTGGCTGGGTGTAGGCCAATGTACAGAACTGCGTGTCCAGCCCTGTGTGTCCAAAGTGCAGGTCAAGAATGCACTGATAATTCAATAGAGGTAAAATACTTTGTGTTTTTGCACAATTTAATTCTGTTTGTTACTATATTGTATGTGGAAATACCTGTTTAATACTCGAGGGACAGTCATACAGTGCCAAAAGCAGTAGATTTTGGTTCTATTGTATGCAACCATCCCCCTAGAAAAACTTATCATGTACAGATATCCCTCTGTCCACTGCTCTCCCTCCCCGCTCCTTTTCCATCGAATGTCACCAGCTGCTAAAACGTTCAAAGCTCCAAACTTGAGAACATGGAAAATGACTTGACTTGACCCCTGACAAATGAACCACCCAACAAATACCAAGGAGATAATTGTTTTCAAACTCCCTTCATGTTCAGAGGGCTCTCAGGCCTGAATGAGTTCAGCGACCTTAATCAGACCTTACTTTCAGTAGGTTTCATAGAGGGGGACCGATGACTCCAGGGAGCGCCGTGCTCTGGCTGTCACACTGCCTGGAGATTTGGTACTTAACCCCGTGATCTCGTTAATTTTTGGTATGCACTCCAGCCCGCAGCACAATGGAGTAGCACGGCCCGAAACCATGTTTATGTCTGGTAAAACCACCTTTTCTGTTTCCACCCTAACTGTGTTTTGGTCTTAAGTTGAGGAGTTGTGTTGATCAACAAGACGCGAGAGGACCGGCTGCCACTGCTGGGGAATGTTTCACAGAGCCGTATTAGAAGACAAGCGGCTCCTCTTAGCTTTTCACAAGTCATTCCAAGCACTTTGTCTTGAGCTCTGATTGGCTCATATACCTGTGTCAGTGTATGTCTTTGTTACTCTGTTATTGGCCTGCGTGTTTGCTCGCTGTTTTACAGTAAATCACCGTGGGAAGCCCGGGCCTTTGCTGTGGGTGTTGTTGGGAAGATTTCATGGCTTGTCTTGATGTTTTGCTGTCTCCTGGGGGTACCGGCAGGGCTGATCCCCATGTTTTTTGTCTGTGTTGTGTTATCCCGAGCCACAGCTCGGCCAGCCCCCCCCCCTTTGCTCCAGAAATATTTTTCAGGACTGGTGCATGGAGCAGCGCCAACTCAAATAGAGACCTGCCAGAGTGCCCTTTGTGGGCTCTGACACCGACTGGAGTGGCGTTCACCGGCAGCGAGCTCACAGACAGACAGACAGACAGACAGGCTGTTAGCTGTTAGCTCAGGCTTTACTGTTTGCACATGCCTGCCGTTGATAGGCATGTCACCATGGGAACAGCCACGGAGCCAGGCCATCGCTCGCCAATACTTAGAGGAAAATGGAGATGATAAACTAGCAAAATGTCAAGTGAGACAGCAGTGTGAAAGTGGTCTTTCGGGGCAAACCGTTCTCCTCTGCCATTTTCTCAAGCATGTATATATTTTACTTGACCTTTTGTCTTTCTTTTTTTTTTTAAACCAAACAAATCCGACGCATGTGGCCTTTCTCACGTCCACAGATCAGTGACTTCTTAGCAGGTCTTGGCTGGTCTTAGGTGAAATCCGTTTGTCATGTATGAAGAGCTTCATTTATCCTTTTAAAGAAATTGCTCTCTTATAATTCCACACCAACAGCAGTGGTCTAATGTTCCTAATAAATTAGAGCTTTACACAATGAGATGAGTCCGTCAATACATTCCAGGTAGTTCAAACCAACACCACACAACTTTATAAAATACTACTATGTACCCACCAGATTTCCTGACGTGTGTCAAATAAAAAAGATCTGAAGAATGTAGAACTGGGATAATGAGAGAAGTCGTATAATTTTACAAACTCTTGTTTGTACAGTCATCTGTTTCTGTATTATTAATAATAGGTGTGGCCGTGCAAGCTGATGCAGGTAGGAGATCATTTCACGTCATATGTTAACCCTTAGAGGCCGACACGCCGTCTTCTTTCCAAAATAACTTATGTGGACTGAATGGCAGTGAGGTGGCTAACGCAAATGAAAAGACACAAGCGGATCTTCACAGCAACGTTTGTAACTTGTTGCAACAAATTCTTATCTCTCCGAGATGAATGAATTATTTCTGATTGCAATGCTGTGAGAAAATAGGTTTCTTCAATCCTAGTTACTAACTAAATGGATCTATCGTTCTGTCCAGGCCTCTCCGACATGTCAGTAACTGTTGATCCCCACAGAACGCATTAAATCACACATACAGCAGAACTGTTCCCGTGATTGTTTGAAACTTAACACTGCACAGCTGGAGACAACATGGGGCTGACATTATATCCCACTTTGAATGAAAACTAAGCACAAAAAATTACAGTCATATTTGCTTTTCATGGCGAGTGTTCAGATCTGTGCTCAACAGATGTTGTCTTCACCCACCAACAATTTATTTCTGGTAGGAATTAAGCATATGGTTTTTGTTTGTTTGTTTTTGTTGTTTTTTTTCACCTAAAATTCTATGGCATATGTTTTCCCTGTAATGCTGAGATGATTATAAAGTCAGGCACGCAAGTACTAAAATATCAAATGATGGAGGACGTGAACGTGAACTTACCTGAGGGTTAATATTCTGCCTCAGCAAACAAATGGTCGAGTTCCGATCTGCTAAGAGAAGGTGAATGAGATTTCATTTGATGTGTTTTTCCACACAACAGACACATTTAGTTGGACTCAGTAAAAAGTGGCTGGTGGCATCTCACTCCTTTAGAAAGCATTAATAATAACTCTGACAGTGACTGAATTGCACTAGTCAATGTAAATCTCTTAATTTCCTTCAGCAAATGTGTGGGTGTGTGTGTGTGCGTGTGCGCGTCGGAATAGTTAGCAGGATTGAAAACACGCTGTCTCTTCGGCTTTTGTGAAATTTACATCTCCCGTAACCTTTCCCTCTGAATTACAGGGGCATCTTCCTGGATACAATCCTGCCACGCTACGATGTGAATGGAGTGCGACCAGCCATTGGCCAGAGAACCCGACTTAGCAAAGGGGATATTGCACAGGCACGCAAACTCTACAAATGCTCCAGTAAGACCAAACTGACTAATCCTGTCTGCTGTGGGTTGTTGCTGTCTATTTTTACATGTGTGCATAACACAACGGTGAGAGGGAGGTCTGTAGTTCCTGCGCCCCTTGCCACTGGCTGCACCTCACACTAGCCAAGCACCCACCACCGATGTGGTGTTGCTCCTCGGCCACGGTATCCGAGATTCCCAGGCCGAGAGGATTGTAACAGTACTCTGGGACAGGAAGTTTGTCATCTGGTCCAGACTGATCCCAAAGAACATCTGGCCAAGAGTGGACGGTGACTAAACTGATCGCTGGGAATCTGCGTCCGTGTCATTACATGTCACCGTAAACAGTTCAACACTGAGTGGAGTTATGTAACGACGGCACTTTGTTCATACTAGAAAGGATAGAGATGCTGTTTAAAGTATCCAGACTTTCTAGCATAGACGAGAACAGACTCCTGGGGAGTAGATTTCATGTGGAGCACTTCATGTCAGGATAAGTGAGCTGTCAGCATCACGTCACCACTTAATGAGCAGAGCTCAACCAGCTGCTGTGGCCCCACTGTTCTACGAATGATTCAAACTTCTTACGTCTACAAATTAATCTGTAGATGTTTATTGTATCTGAGCATCCTCAGATAACATGTGAATTGGTGCTTAAAAAAAGAATCTATATCTAATTCACAGGCCATCTGGCCTGTAAGTTTCTCGTGAGGAAGAAAGTGGATGACTAGATGATGTGGCACACGCTGTGGGGGATGAGGTAGTCTCTCCACGTGTTCCTGGAAAAAAAGGGGGAAAAAAAAAAACTCAAATTGCCACGGATCTCCCATTCATCCAGCATTCCTGGGAGTGTTTGTCATCCTCGTGTGAGCTGTGGTACTGGTTGATGGTTTGGTATTAGCAAACCTCTGCCAAGCATTACTACAAACGGCTCGTACTTCAAGGCTTCTTCTTTATTGCGTTGGGGGGTAGCGGGGAATTTTTTCTTTTACAACTGTTAAATGCAGCTGGAAGTGAAAATGGCACTCAGGTGATTATGAATACTTGCAGTTTTCAGAACTGAAGCTGCAAATGTCTCCATCATTCCCACTTTGCCATCATTGAATAAATCTTTCTCCCACTTGGCAGGATTCTCTGTGACACTCGGTGAGGCTGTTTTGTGTTTGGAATAAGTCGTAGTTTTGCCAGTTAAGCTTAAGATGTTTTTCACTGGCATCACGTACATAATGCATCACGTCCTCCAGAGAGCTCGGCTATTTATAGAGGCCCAGGTTTATTTTCAGAACATGCTCAGAGAAAGTGTCTCACATTGTCTGTTCATTTGTGTGATCTTCATCTGGAGAAGGGGGGAGGTCACAGGGTTGTGGGTGAAGACTTTCTGCAGATGTCCCTTTGAACATAAAAGAGCTGGCCTTTACTTCACATTCTGTGTTATGATTTCAGCATCAAACGCCTGTCAGGGGATTCATTCCAGATCCGTTTGCTGTGATTATCGGTGAAGGTGTTCAGGCAGGAACTCATTTCAGACCCCCGTGACTCACGGCCTTACGTGTGTTTGCCTCCGTGGACAGGATGTGGGGACAGTCTGCAGGACAGCAGCGGCAACTTCTCCTCTCCTGGATTTCCCAACGGATACTCAGCCTACATGCACTGCATCTGGAGGATATCAGTCACCCCAGGAGAAAAGGTACGAGCAGGACACCTTGGTCACGTCAAGTCAGATTCTGTTTGTATAGCCTTTATCTTATGATGCTCAGCCAACTGACTGTTGGAAGAGAAACACAATGTTCACATGAGCAGCTCTCGGTGACAGAGGCGAGAAAAAAAAATCCTTTGACAGGCTATGTGTGGATGGCCTTCTGCCTCGACCAACTAAGACCGACTAAGGGAAACAGCACATTCTGTCAAAACCCCAGAGTACAGACACGTATGAATTAGCTGCAGCGTATAGGTAATTATTATTGTTGTCGTCCTCATCACACAGGATAGAGCTTCTAGAAGCTTCTAAAAGTCCCACCAGTATGTTTGTTCATGTAAGTCCGGCGGTCAGTGAACAGCCTGTGCTCATGTGTGTCTATTTGTTGTGTGTCAACAATCTCTGTTGTTTCTCTGTTTTTAAGATCATGCTGAACTTCACCTCCATGGATCTGTACAGGAGTCATTTGTGTTGGTACGACCACGTGGAGATCAGGGACGGATACTGGAGGAAAGCCCCCCTCAAAGGTGTCGTCTTCTCACTGGAGTGAAGCGCCCTGTCGCAGGCGTTTTAATCATCAAATACGTGTTTTCACCTGTGGCCCAGGTCGTTTCTGTGGCGATAAACTTCCCGAGCCCATCATCTCCACCGACAGCCGGCTGTGGATTGAGTTCCGCAGCAGCAGCAACTGGGTGGGAAAAGGTTTCTCTGCTGTTTATGAGGGTAAGCACCTATCCCCATCCTGTTTACTGAACACGGACAGTCAGCGTTGCGCCTGCAATAAAATCCCCCACTTCTGGCTCCCACACTGCTGATGTGTCACACTCTTTACACTGCATGAATCACATTTTGGCCGGCTCCACTGTTTCCAGGCCATGCATATAGAGACGCCTGGTTGTGTGTGGGGACGTGTCCACATGGTGTAAATCACATCAGTGAGGCCTTTTGTTTTCAGGCATGTGCTGCTGATATTTCTCCCAAGAAACCTCAGGGGTGTTTTTTATTTGTTCTTATTTTACTGTCACATGCAGCCATCTGTGGTGGGGAGGTGAAAAGGGACAATGGCCAGATTCAGTCCCCTAACTACCCTGACGACTACAGGCCCAACAAAGTGTGTGTGTGGAAGATTACCGTCGCTCAGGGATACCACGTCGGCCTCACCTTTCAGTCCTTTGAGGTGAGACCCCCCCTCCCCAGCTGACTCGGTGCGAGTCCAACTTTCACAACCGATTCAAAACTCTTCACAACCCTCCTCAGATCGAACGACATGACAGCTGTGCCTACGACTACCTGGAGGTGCGTGACGGCAACTCTGAGAACAGCCCCATCTTGGGCCGTTTCTGTGGCTACGACAAGCCGGATGACATCAAAAGCAGCTCCAACCAGCTGTGGATGAAATTCGTTTCAGATGGCTCCGTCAACAAGGCAGGCTTTGCTGCTAACTTCTTCAAAGGTCAGAGGTTAAGGGTTGTGAACTCTCTGAGAATCTGTATATTTAGCAATCTCCCTCTTCATCTCACATAAAGAAGCTTACGTACGTTGAACATATTTTTGTTCCACTTCTGGCTCGGTGTGACCCTCTTTGCCTGGCGCTGTTTTCTTTTTGCGTACACGCCAGGGGCCCCGATAAAAGGGGCCTGACAGATCTTTGTGTTTTCAGAGATGGACGAGTGCTCCAAGCCGGACAACGGTCGCTGTGAGCAACGCTGTGTCAACACACTAGGCAGCTACAAGTGTAGCTGTGATCCGGGCTTTGAGCTGGCAGCAGACAAGCGCAGCTGTGAGGGTGAGTACAGGGAGGAAAGTCACAGTGCCACTCACCATGAAATTCACATGGAAATGCTAACTTCCACAGCACAGCAGGATGAAACTCTCGACGTACCGTGTAGTTTGTGTTCCAACACTCGCAAGCTGTGCGACTTGACTGTAAAAACAAGTAGCTGGCAGGCGCTGCCCTCACGTTTGTCTGCAGCGACAGTGACTCACTGTTGCCTCCTCAGGTAGGAGGTGGTATTATGTGACACAGCAGCGGGCCGCTAGCTGGTTAGCACCCCAATCCCAAATGATAATATTTCCGCTCTACAGTACTTTAAACTGGTCACCAGTATAAATCAATACAACAGTGAAATGTGAAGTGTGTTTTTTTTTTTTCTGCAAACAATGAACACGTGTTCATACTTCACTTACAGTATACGTCATTTATTTATTATTCTGTATTGTATAATGTTTAAGTTCTTTGCCCTGTTTTATTAACTATGTATAATATTTTTGGTGCACTATTTCTACCAGAAATACTATAATATCTTGCTTATAAAGGAAGTGTAAAGTTGAGGATTACTGATTACATGTTGCAGTTGCCCTGCACAACAATTCCACGTGGCGGGATTGTTTGTGCACGAATGGCAAATCCAGTTTTTATTTGCTGCTTCTGCAGTTGATGCTTATCAACACTTCATGTTCATTTTAGTGAAGAATAGCCAGGTGAGGATGTAACAGCTGTTGCTTATTAAACCAGAAAGTCCACACAGAAACAGACCTGTCACTACACACTAGACATGTTACTGCTGCTGTGTGGTTCACTACATCGTTTATTCATTTTATTTCAATTCACTGTTCTCTGTTTGTACCAAACTAATCCTTATCCGTCTCTGTCCCCGTGTTCGTTGTGCAGCTGCCTGCGGGGGCTTCATCACCAAGCTGAACGGGTCGATCACCAGTCCGGGCTGGCCCAGAGAGTACCCACCAAACAAGAACTGCATCTGGCAGCTGGTCGCCCCCACGCAGTACCGCATCACTCTGCTCTTTGACGTCTTCGAGACTGAGGGCAATGATGTGAGCACTCCAGTTTTTATGAATCGGCGCGGGGTGGGTTTGTTCTGTTTTCCTTCCTTCATACATTGTCTGCCTGTCCTCCTCCCACGTCACGTTTCACATCCTCCTGGAATAAAAGCCAGCATCTTCACGTTGTCCGTTTCGCTGCCCAGGTTTGTAAATACGATTACGTGGAGGTGCGCAGCGGGCTCTCAGCGGATTCAAGGCTACACGGGAAGTTCTGTGGGGCGGAGAAACCAGAAGCCATTACGTCTCAGTCCAACAACATGCGCATTGAGTTCAAATCGGACAACACAGTGTCTAAAAAGGGCTTCAAAGCGCAGTTCTTCTCAGGTGAGTCACCGTCGGCGTCATTCAGCCCCTGGGGGCCGCTCTCTGCCTTCAGACAGGACGGTCACCGAGGTGCTTCCCTCTGTGCGTCCCCAGATAAAGACGAGTGCTCCAAGGAGAACGGTGGCTGTCAACACGAGTGTGTCAATACCTTCGGCAGCTACAGTTGCCATTGCAGGAGTGGCTTTGTGCTTCATGAGAACAAACACGACTGTAAAGAAGGTACATCGCCAAAGCCTCCTTGATGTGGTGGAGCATTCATTCCTGAAATCAGACTTCAGACGACTGTGTGGTCTGTGCTGAATCCGTGTTGTGGTTTTTTTTACAGCTGGCTGTGATCACACGGTGAACAGCGTGAGTGGCACCATCACCAGTCCCAACTGGCCAGATAAATATCCCAGCAAGAAGGCGTGCACCTGGGCCCTCTCAACAACCCCGGGCCACCGCATCAAAATCGTATGTCCCGCTGCTGTTTGGTTTGATTCTTATAGTTCAACGTCACAGTTACAGCTGTGTCGATGGACTTTACAGTCCAGTCCTTAAACCCCGGGGGAAAGTCTGCCAAAGGGGAGAGACTGGAGAGACTGCCGAGTAACTCCTAAACGGGAGGGGGGGGGCAGAAAGCTCAGGGAGAACCGCAGACACAGTGTAGCAGTAGATGCTCCGTGTGCAGACGATGAACGTACCGAGGTGGTACGAGAACGAAAAGAGATTCAGTCCAGCGGTCCGTGTCTGTCCGTCCGTGTCTGTCCGTGTCTGTCCGTCCGTGTCTGTCCATGTCCGTCTGTCCATGTCCGTCTGTGTCAGTCCTTGTCTGTCCACGTCCGTCCATGTCCGTCCATGTCCGTCCGTCCATGTCCATCCATGTCCATCCATGTCCGTCCATGTCCGTCCGTCCATGTCCATCCATGTCCGTCTGTCCATGTCCGTCCGTGTCAGTCCTTCTCTGTCCACGTCCGTCCACGTCCATCCATGTCCGTCTGTCCATGTCCGTCCGTGTCAGTCCGTGTTTTTCATCCGTCTCAGTTGGACTCAAACGTAAGATTCCAAATACTCACTCACCATCTTCTCCGATCCAAGGCGTTCAACGAGATCGACATGGAGGCTCACCTGGAGTGTGCCTATGATCACATTGAAATCTACGACGGCCGTGACGGAAAAGCACAGAGTCTCGGCCGCTTCTGTGGCACCAAGAAGCCCCCACCCATCACGTCTAGTGCCAACAAGCTTTTCATCCGCTTCTTCTCTGACAACTCAGTGCAGAAGAAAGGCTTTGAGGCGTCTCACACCGCCGGTAAGATCTCTTGTTTAAAGACTGTCAGTGAGGTTAGCCGTAGCTCCTCTGCTCGACGCCGCGGTCTGTGGGACACTTGTAGGAACTCAGATTAGATGAGCTATATTAACGCCGGTGATTGGTTATCTGTGTCAACGTTTGTCCAATTCGACCTTTCTGTCCACAGAGTGCGGAGGGCGCTTAAAGGCTGAAGTCAAAACCAAGGATCTCTTCTCTCATGCCCAGTTTGGGGACAATAACTACCCCGGAGCCTCCGACTGTCAGTGGGTGATCTCAGCAGAGAAAGGCTACGGCGTGGAGCTCATCTTCCAGACCTTTGAGATCGAGGAGGAGGCCGACTGCGGCTATGACTACATGGAGCTGTTTGACGGAGCTGATACTAAGTCTCCACGGCTGGGGCGTTACTGTGGCTCGGGGGTAAAACATTTTCCTGACAGCTGCTACGGTCAAACTGAACCTTTCCTGTTTTACTGTACGACAGCCGCCACGTTCACACGGTTCTTTGGAATTATGAAGAATCGAATGCTGCTGTTGAGAGCTGACGCTTTAGTCAAGTAGCCTCGCTGCCAGTCCGCTCTGTGAGGTTGATCACTTTGTGGAGGTGCACCTCTGGGATGGGTGTGCTGCTGTGAAGGTCATAGTCCTGTCAGGGCCTCTGGCACTGGGTTGTGGCTTCAAATTAATCAGCCGATGCTGCAACCAGCGTGTGGAACAGAGAGGCCTGCAAAGGATAGAAACAAGTTTCCTCAGGTCAGAGAACAGCTTGGTGTCTTTTACACACTTCAGTAATAAGCTGCAGCCTTTTACTCACGCCTGTTCCTATGAATCGTTGGCTGGAGGGGACGTCGTACCCGCAGCACCCGTGGGAGCGGCTCCTCAATCAGCTTTCCTTTTATAAAACAGGTCAAAATAAAGTGACACAGTTGAGTCTAAAGTAGGTTTGAAAACTCATTACGTTGTCGGGAGCTTTACTTAAAGCCCCGGGGCTTCTCCCACTTTAATAGTACACTGCGTTTTGTTTGGCAGTATTACACTAAATGTAGTGATTCTAATGAAGCGACACGTCGGCGTGCTGCTCTGAACCCGTCACTCACTGCTGCGTTAACATTTACACTGTGAGTTACTGAGCTCTGGGAGTAGTTAATTCTGGGGATAGCCCAGTTTCTGCCAGGTAGAGTGGGGGTGCAGCGTTCCCAGAATGCAGCTGGTTTCACCCTCCTGTTCACTGGAAACATTCACCTCCGGCGGCGGAGCGAGATCAAGTGTTTGAACTACCTGCTGATGAGAGCCAGGTGCAGCTGGTCCCAAAC
>CAAKHB010003719.1:60846-79619 GCA_901007665.1 Aeoliscus strigatus
GACTCCATTGTGATCAAGTTCCGCTCTGACGATACAATCAACAAAAAAGGATTCCACGTCCGCTACACCAGCACCAAGTTCCAGGACACACTGCACTCACGCAAGTGACGAGCGGGGGCCGGAAGGGGCCGTGCGGGGGGGCAAAGGGGCAATCGGAGGGGCCCCCAGGGGAGGCGCCAGCCTGACGCTCGGAAACCTTCGGCCACCAACATGAATCAGACACGACAGAACAGCCGCAAGACCACCAACCGCACCTCAGCTCCTAGGGGCTCTAGCGCCCCCCACAGACTGTGAGGAGTAAAGCCATTCTGCAGTACACCTTGTTTTTACCTTTCTATGGTTAGGATTGGGGTGGGAGGGTGAATGCCCGCTGTAGGCGGACAGCAGGGGAAATGTATTGACCTGGTCCCCTCCAGATCTTTTTGTTTTGTTTTGTTTTGTTTGTTTGTTTTTGGAAACGTGCCTCCTAACGAGCGGCACAAAGGAAATCAGTGGATTCTCAGGACCTGTAGGAAGGCAGGCATCAGCCGGATAGATCCCTGCTTTTGTCGGGCCAGCCCAGTACATCCAGGGGGAGGAGAGGAAGAGGAGGGGCGGCATGGGTCTCCTGCACTCCTCAGTTAATGCTCTTCTCTCCTCACTCTCTCATCCCTTGGGTTCAAGGATTCACATCCATAAAAGGATTAGGAGAACTTGACTTGAGGTTTTGACACTGTATGTCAGTCAGTTGTAATTACAAGGAAAGAAGGAAACTGTGCAGTGACACCAGCATTTTGTAATTTGCATTGTCCTGACAAGCAGTGGCGAGATCCTCGTTGTTACCATTAACAAGGAAATTAAGGAAGCAGTTATCTTATTAAAGGACTAATAAATGAAATGTGGTCCATGTCTTCTGGTTGGTAATTGCGTGACGACTGGCTGTTACTGTACCTCCATGTATAGAGTAATGTGTTTGATCTTTCAAAGGGAACATGTGCTTTTCTCAGCTCGAACCAGTTAGCACTTTACGGTGAATTGTTCCAAAATCATGAGCTTATGAGTTTTTGTGAAATGCGATGCCAGTTCACTTATTTTTAAATGCATTTTATCTCTCTTATTCGTCATGTTTTTTTTTCTTTGTTTTGTTTCTGGTTTTTTTTTTGTTATTTTGGAGGGTTTTTTTTATTGCTCCATTTAGTTCCTCAGGCATACTTGAACATTGTGTGTGCCCTGTAACATGGGGGTAATAAAGATATGACTTATGTGTCTGTGTTTTACAGTTCCGATGTAAAATAATTTCCTCTCCAGCTGAAATGCCTTTTCTTGGTACAATGAAGTATTTCTCAAGAACCAAATGAGCCTGGTTATTTATTGTTAGAGTAAGTACATAAATAATGTAAAGGTGGAAAGATGCTGTTGAAATTAGCCCTATAATTGCCTTCTAATGTATAGCCACTGGTTTATGTTGAATATACTATGTTGCTCACTCGTTCCTTTTCTCCTTTTTTTCCTCAGACCGAGTTGTGTGAATCTGCAGATGTGCTGCACATCCTGTGTCACAATATTCAGAACTCTCTTTGCTTTTCTCAGTAAATTCCATAAGCTTCTAGAAGCTTTCATGTTCTTGGGGTTAACGCAGGATCACGCTGTTACGAATATGTTCCAGCTGAATTTCCAAACACCACAACAGACTAATATTTCACTGTTTTTCCATGTTGCAGTGTCTTTGTTTTTTCGTTGCATGTAACCTGGCTCTCCCTCAGCAATTATTCCATTTCTCTTCAATTTTTCATAAACACATGAGTAGAAGAAAAGTGTCAGTGGGCACAAGGTGAAACCGAGGCTGTCGACCTCCTTAGTCTAACGAGTACTGCCGGATGTATGCAGATGGAATAAAGAGAGTCTGGGTGAGATGCAGTGTGAGTAAACACAGTCCTTGGGAGGAATCAACGTATATTTTTCACATTTAAGAGGAACTTCTGAAGTTAAGTACACAGTCTACTACATTAGCTCTTTGACAATAATGGCATTTCACATCGCTGCACTGTGCGTAAACATAAGTTGTGGTGTCAGTGTGAAGGAACGATCTGACTCATGTTTTCACACCACCAGTAGCATTTGCCTGTAAGTCCTGGTTCAATTCAGGTGGAGGGGAAATGACATGAAATTGCATTTAGAGGTGAATTATTTCAAATAAGAAAAGTGCTACTGTGAAAAGAAAAACATAGTTTTTGAAGGCAAAATACTCCAGCTTTAGTAAAACAACCAAGTGACTATGTGACAAAAGAACACATTTGTTGTCCTTTCTTCTCCAAATATTTGTTTATATCCTGGTTTTCTTAACGTCAGCATGAGCAGAAAGTCTCCCGAAAGTGTCATAAATCAGTGATGAACAACAGTTCATAATAAAATCAGAGCCACTTCAGCTGAATAATGAACGACAGCCAACTGGAGAACGCTACCACTGCCGGTCGTGAGTGTGTGACTGAGCAAACGGTGACAGAGCTCCCTGCTCTATTATGTAACAATGCAGAGGGACACAGCGTTGACTTTTCTGCACAAGCGTGCGTTGGCAGCATCAACACGTTCAACTTGGAATACGGGAGTGCAGCATCCTGAGACATGAACACACTTTATACTGAGTGATCATGAGACCACGGGAGGATATAATAACCACACAGATGTGGCTTAGAAATCACGTTCTGTTCCGAAAAACAAATTGTTTCACAAGATGGCCAGGAATCACAGTAACACAAACCGTTACGGGCATCAGAGTGTGGCGTTGAGCATCCACAGATTTCACACTGATACATCTTAAGACTCAACATGTGTTTCCTGAAAATCCCTCAGCACAGGTCAGCTGACCTTTGACCGGAAACATCCAATCTCCATCATGACTCCTGACTGTTATTTACATTACATTTGCATTTTAGAGGAACTTCCCAGTGAGTCAACTGATAAATGCAGCTGAAAATTAAATGACAACATACTCGAGCGATGGAATTCTGACATCTTTGTGCTCCAAAGTACAAGGTACTTGTACTGAACTGGTTTGACATTCCTGTTTTACAAACAGTTCTTCTTGCCTGACATCACTGCGTTTATTGACGGCTGTGTGTTTCAAGCACTGACTGGCTGCCAGGCCGGCGCCCCCAGCTGGCCGCCCATCCAGCACAGCGCCACTCCCAGCGCCGCAGCCGCCGTTACCGCCAACAGGGCCTTCAGCACAGCGCTGGGGTGTCTGCAGAAGCTGGCGGGGGCCATGCATGCCAACATGGCTACGGTTACAGTCAGGGTGAACAAAATGGAGACGGTGGTGTTTATGGCCACGATCTGGCCAAACTTGGCGAAAGGCACAATGACACAGAAGAAAAGAGGGACTGTGGAGATCACTGTGGTGACGGCGCTGGACACTATGGCAACACCGACGTGGTTTACTGCCTCCACGGTCCGCCTGTGCTTCTCATCCGCAGGCTCCTGCAAGGCAAACGACATAAAGGCTTGATTTAATCTCAGAGCTTTGGCACTTCTTACATCCAAAATCGTTTTGTCAACGGTGCCCACGCTGTGGAGGTTCCTATTTATGCTCTGGAATACATTTTCACTCCAGTACCGAGTTGTCACCAGCCACCGAGGGTACGATGTCCCCGGCCAGCATGTACCCCTCCACCAGGTGCAGACAGTAATCCACTGAAGACCCCACCAGAATGGACAGAGAAATGGCCTCCACTGCTCCCATCTCCCAGCCCAGCCAGTACATCACTGCCACCACCAGACATATCACCCCTGCCAAAAGACACAGACTGTCACCTCCACCTCTGAACCTGAAGCATCGATGCACTCGACACCCCATTTCTGCCAAAACATATGGAGATCGAAATCTCAAAAAAATGGAACGGTACTTTGAATATTTGGAGTGACGTCCGAATATTTGAAATGAGAGTGTAATATACTTCAGTTTAACAAAAACAGAGTAAATCTTCCAACACCACACAGACAAGATGAGAAAGTTTTCTACCCGTTGTAGCTCAGTATTATTCGACGTACCTATAATCGTGATGAGTACGGGCAGAAGCAGAAAGAGATGTGCAGTGAAAACAGACACAGCTGCCACACAGATGACCAGGGACAGCAGCAGACTCCAGAGGGCGCTCTCCACACCTTCAGAGACACCAGACAGACGATTTAGTCCCAGCCTCCACACATGGCTGTTTCCGTCGCTCCTGCTCGCTGACGTGCACACGCAGCTCTCACTCGCCTATGATTTCCATGAAGATCTGCTTCCAGTGCTCACAGGTCTGAAAACCTCGCTGCAACGCAGAAGACTGCGGGAGGGCGGCGAGTTGCTCCTGGATGAACGTCTCCCACTGGAGGAAGTCAGAGTAGGTCTGAAAGGAGGATTTCCCCTTGTATGTGGTCTAGGGAGGAGGGGGGAAAGGGATTAGAAGGGGCTCTGAGTTCAAATGTGCAGCTCTTTGATTGAGGAGCATGAAAAGCTGCGCTGGGCGCAGCGACTCACAGACTCAAAGGCCATGGACAGCCAGCGGACCTTTCCGCCGTGGAGTCCCACTGCTCCATGGGAGAGCTGCCCTGGGAGCAGGTTGGGCTCAGGGAGGGAGTGACAGTCCGGATGGAGCAGAGGCAGAACAGACGACAGTTTGTTACCTGGAACAAACAGAAGAAAGTGATAAGAATGAAACGACATGATTTTAATTTGATGAGTCGGCAAAATGACTCATAGAAATGGTGTATGTAGGGGCTCTTGCAGCGAACTGATACACTGTGTACACAGGTTTGCTGTTGCTCTTTCTGTTTCAGGCCATCTGCAGCTAGCCTTGGATCTGCCCGAGTTTCTGTTAGAACGGTCCGTTTGCTGAGCGTCATGAGGGAACTGCTATAATCATAAAATATGACTTGACCTGCTGTCAACAATAATAGAAATTTAAAAAAATGAATGAGCGTCACCTGAGGGCAGGCACTGAGCTCCTCCAGGCTTCACCAGTTCTTTATTTGCACTGATGGCTTTGCAGATTTTGCACAGATGCCCCATTTCCTGGAAAATATCAAAGTCTGGATCCAGTATGACGTTGCCCTTTGGTGAGAACATAGATATTAGCGACATGACAATTGAAAACCAGTGTGTGATGCTCAGATATAGGATATGTGGCGCTCACCATGTCACCGATAACATGGTTGTCCTTGTGTTCGCTCCGGTTAACTCCCAAGATACCGAACACGACAAAGACCATCGCCCCAGTGTCGACCAGTGGGCGCACTGCTGGGTGGCCGCACACCCCCCCACTGCAGGGGTTGAAGCCCAGCGTCTTCGATGTTTTCAGTTTTGCAGGTGATGAGGGATCTGTGAACAGAATCACCACGGTAACAGCCGAACCGCCGGGGGACGAAGTCACTCAGAGACGAGGGAAGAACGCACTGTTCGGTTCCATCACAATAATATGAACAAGACTCTCCAACGCCTGCGAGGTCCAACAGCAGCAACAGCCCACGTACCAGGGTGTTATCGGTCCTCCAAAACATCTTTCATACTACACACAGGAGCCTGGGAATGTGTCTCATCGGGTAAGAACCCATCCCAGTTGCTTTTAGTGGTTCCAATGGCCAAGATAACCCAGTCTATTATGTGGTGTCATCTGAAAAGTTCTTGGATGAAATTCAGTGTTCGACATGTCATAAACTTGATGTATTTGTCCAACGATGACTTTGGAGGCCATGCTGGCGTGAAATGGCTGGATCGGGTTACTGTGACCTGGCAAACTACAGGAACATCTGTATGAACCCAAGAGAACTCTGAGCACCAGGACACCAAAGCACCCAAACATGGTCGATGAAGAGGATGTTTGGATATCGGCTCCTTGTCTCTTCCGTCTTATTGCCAGGTTCCCAGGAGTTCTGACTCTATTTGGGGAATTGTCGGATTCAATCTGATAACCTTTGTAAGAAAAGTCTGCTTCATTACCTCATCATTTGTCTCTCTTGAGATAGTGCTTTGTCTTGCTGAGGAAAATTTCCTGGACCCAGAATTTTATCCTGGGTCCTTTTAATCCAAAAATAAAAGTACTTCATAGTTGGTTTGCTTTCATAACTAGAACGCACTCTGAGAGCTCAGGCCTCTGCCAAGCAGCTCATTTCCACCAATCGTCCCACATTCATTTTCTCTTCTTGAATAAATTCATTGATCATCAAAACATGCCTTTGTCACTTTGTCACTCATCGTCAACAACAGTAAAACTAAAAACAAACCTCTGTCTCTGGGTGGGCTCAACGTTAAGAGCCAGACATGCTAACCACTGGTCCACAGAGACACATGTACACATGAACATGTCCCTGTCTCACAATGACACAGAATCCTTCAACAGGTTCCTGGATCCAGATGGTTCCAGAACACCACCATCATTTAATCATATGTTCCTTGTCCCAGCATTGACTGAATATTCCATTCAAATCTGTTCATACATTTTTGAGTTAACAGACAGACAGACGCAGGTAAACGCTGGAAACAACACCTCTTGGTGGAGGTAAAACTCCTCTCATAACCTCTCATAACCTGAGAGAGAGCACACAGTCTCCTTGATGGAGGTAAAAGTGGTACTTCCTCACTTACCGTAGGGAAGAGGGGTATAAAAGATTCCCCGCGTGGCTCCATCAGGCCCAGAAGTGATGCCGCAGCCAGGCGGGCTGACACACACTCTGCTGGCGTGAGGTCTGAGTCGGTGCTGTGCAAAGTACAGTTTCCTACCAGGAGAAACCAGTGACACTGACACACCAGCCCAGCAAACGTCAGCATCAACGTGCGCTGGGACTTTCTGCTCTGTGGGTTCACCTGCTGCACTGCTGCGGAGACGATGCTGCATAAAAGACAAAGTCCATCTTCCAGCCATGACGGGGGTCACATGAGCCGCTCGTGATCATCCAGCTGGGGTACGGGCGGTACACATGGGAAACACACACTGACATTCTTCTGCTGTAATTGCTGCAGGGCTGAGAATAAGCCTGTTCACAAAAAAACATGGTCAGCTGCTTCAGCAGCACATATCACAGCTGGCAGTGTGTCATAGTACAACTAAGTAGAAAACAGATCACGTTGGATTCCTGCTCCCTGACCTGAAATGACGCCACCTCTCCGTGCTCTGTGCTGCACAGCTTCCACAGGGAGGGAGTGCTGGCATTCAGGGAGTAGCGGTACACGGTTGTCGAGGTTCTGAGGTTCAGCTTTGATATGTACACTGAGAGCAGAAAGCCTGAAAACAAGAACACAGCGGCGTGTAGCACCGAAGGAGCGGAGCGTAACGGAGCGTTTTCACCGGTGGAGGATCTCACCAGTTTGGTTGATGCTCGGATTTGGTTTCACTGAGCTCAGAGGAGCAGCAGAGGGCGTTGGACTCTGAGTCTGCTGGTGTGTGGAAAACCTGAAGGCCGACGAGGACGAGTGGGTGAACAGAGGGTGGGGCTTCTCCATGAACACACCTGCAGGATGCAACGTGTTTCAGATCTGTGTCAGGGGGCCGGAGTATGTCTGCTGTGAAAGAAACTCCGTCCCACCTGAGCACATGGGGCAGGAAATGCCTTGACGGCTGAGGTTGCTCCTCAGTGCCAGCAGAGTCTGGAGGTTGGTATCAGCCCGGAAAAGGAGGGGGGCGTGGGTGGCTGGCCTCAGGAGACAGCAGCACCCGGCAGACACCAGCAGTACCAGGAGGAAGACACCTGGGACAGCAGGGTGATCATGGTCTGAGGGGGGGCTGAGGGGCAGATCAACCTCAGGCCCTCCTGAAAGGGGATGAACACTCGTCCTCCCCTCAGGACAGACAAGTTCCATCAGCAGCTCTGCTCATGTCACACAAACTCCGCCATCCAACTCTTCTCAGGTCTATAATCAAAACGAGTCCACAGTCTTCTGTGGACTCACATCTTTCATCACATCGTACCTAGGACAGCTTTTCTTCGCTCCACAGCTGGCTCCGCCACCAGGTGCTTCAGGGCCCACTGCAGCTTTGTGCTCACCACACCCACCTGCTGCCGCCCTGCAGGGGACTGAGGGGTCTCCACCGACAAGGACAGAATGGGGGCATCGCCGTCTGCATCCCCGGAGGCTGAGACAAAGAGAGACGGGTTTACAGCCTGGAATAACCACTCTCTCCCCCGTCTTCCATTCACTGCCTGGGAGATAATACTCTACTACCTGGCTCCATCTCCACTGACAGCAGCGCCACGTCATCATCCTCATCTGACAGAGGCCCGTGGCTGGCTGACAGGCCCGAGAACAACTTGCAGCTTCAGAGGGAGGATGCGGTTTAGGCAGAGAAACAGCTGAGGGGATTAGATGTCACCTGGGCTGGGCCTCACCAGTTCATCCAGGTGTGTTCGTGAGGCTCCACGTACTGACTCCAGATACACAAGGCGGCTGGCATCACCACGGAAACCCAAAGCCAGCAGCAGCTGACGATCAGCGCCATGAAAAGGCCAAAGTCGTGCACGGCTGGGATCTACGTGTCGTTTCGAGCGAAACCACAGTGTAAACAACCTCCCAACATTTAATTTGTGCTCCTTTTGTAGGAGCTGTCTGCTGAGAGAGGCACTTCTATTCATCCAGAGAAGTGACGACAGTCTCTGATTACCTGAGAGAAGGTGTTGGCAGCGTAGGCAGCTGCAGTGGTGAAGGAGGTGAGGAAAGTGGCTCGGCCAGCTGTTTTAATTGTGTAGATCATGCGCTGCTGCAGCTGAAGCAGATGAGAAGCCTGTCGGAAGGTGCTGATGAACACAAAGACGTCGTCCACCCCTGAGCGATGGTGAGAAAGAAAAGTAAAGCTCTTGCACACACAAGCTTCAGAAAAGATTATATTTTACAGTCTAAATTCATGTTGTTCAGTGTTGGGAAAGTTACTTTGAAAATGAAAATGAAAAGTAAGAATTTAAAGTGCAAGTCCGTTTCCTGCCACGTGTGGATCATGCGGTTGCATAGGGCCCCCGAACCACTAGGGGGCCCCCAAGCTGCAAGTTCAACCACAGTATCTAAGGAAATTAAACACTTAACTATGTTATTATTATTATTATCATAAGTGGAATACACATACATGCCAATGAATGTTGGCAGTAACATAAAGCAAATGTATTCTATATGTAACTGTTGGTGAATTCCATATTTGTCTCCAGTCATGTACCTGATTAAGTTTATTGTGTAATGAAATGACATGACGCTGCACATGGATCGAGTTACGTCCCAACACTGATGGTGTTTCCACGTCCCTCACCAATGCCAATGATAACAAAGGCTGCCACTCCGTTCAGAATGCCCAGGTACCTCACTCCAAAGACAACGTGGTATAAGAACAGAGCCATCAAGCAGCTCAGTCCGATGCTGGTCAGCCCGAAGAAAGTGAGGAACACTGCAGAGGAGGAGACAACACGCTGGGAAATAGACCGACAGTCCAACATAAAACATGATTCTGCAACAGAGAGCGGCTGCTGTACCAGAGAAGGAGGTGAGGACGTAGACCAGCAGAGAAATACAGGCTCCGCTGATGAGCGCCAGCATCATATCATTGTGGAACGTGTGTCTCACTTCATGGTCAAACAGCTCTGTTCCCCCATAGAGCACCTTCACCTGGCTGAGACAGGGCCGAGGCACGTCAGTCACGGCAGAGGGGAGGGGAGATGGTCTGGCTTCGTGATGCTCACCTGGTCGACTGCTTCGCCAGGATGTCTGCATACTGAACCACAAAGTTTTTAAAGCGAGCTCTTTGCTCCTCAGCTCGGTCCTGCAGGGAATAGTAGGAAGGAAGAGGAGCACCGAAGTGGATCTCGCTGCGTAAGAGAGAGGAGGAGAGACACTCGGGGGACAGACTCTCATCTACATACCAGTAGAACTGAGGGTGGCTGATGGCCAGACTCAGAGAACCTAGGGGGCCAGACAACACTGTTAGTGGTGGGACTCTCAGAGGGTTGGTTTTTAGATGATGGCTGCTCTCACACACTCACCTTTAATGTCAGCCAGATCTGGGCCCATGCCATCGTAGTAGATCTTGCCCCCTCGCTCACTGGGGTAGAGGTAAGACAGGAGTGAGCTGGGTGGGGAGCAGTAGGACGGCCCCAGCGGCAGGTCCCTCAACGCCTCCATCGGCTTCCAGCAGAACTGATGGAACTGTGGATGCTGCATGAGCAGACGCTCCACGTGATGGATGGTCTTCAGACGTTCTGGGGTGAAGATGTTGCGATCACCTTCCCCCTCAGCAACAAACACCAGCTCAATCCTCCACTGAGCCTGGCTCTGCAAGTAGTAGTTGGGAACTGACCGGCGCCCCCGAATGAGTTCTCCCCCCTCAACCAACCCAAGCACCGCTCTTTCACCTCTCTCTGTTTTTGGGGTATTTCCTGTTTGGGCGGGCTTCTTTTGAGGCGTCAGGGGCCTCATGCCCTCTTTACCGGTCCTGTTGAACTCTGTGGACGTGCCCAGCTTCTCCAGCAGGAGCTCACGCAGGATGTCAGACTCACTCTTGTCCAAGTCTCGCCTTTGTCTGTCCCAGGAACCCAGCTGAGTCTTGACAGCAATGGTGAGGGCGTCGAAACGCTCAGCAGAGAAGTGACTGTGAACTTCGAAGGCACTGTAGGAGAGGTCTATGTCCAGCGGAGGGCAGTAGAGGAACATGTAGGCAGACAGGGTGCAAGGCAGCAGCACTGCCAGCCCTAGAAGTCCTCCACTGGCCCAGGGCTGCGTGTACAACCAGCCCACTGCTCTCCACACGCCACACAAACACCTTCGTCCTGCTCCATGTGCACGCTCCTCCTCCTCCTCGTCCTCGTCCTCCTCGTCCTGCCCTCCTCCTCCCCAGTGCGTCTGAAACAGCAGCGGCTCATCCTCCACCTCCATCCTGTGAGGGACAAACAACAGCATCACTCCCTTACAGCGAGCAAACGAATGAGATGTTCAACCTGCTGACAGAACTTCTGAGGAGCCACAGACTCATGTCTGCTGTCCACTGAAGGCCTCACGGGCCGCAGGGAGCAGACTTTGTTTCTCAAAGGCTTGGAAGAGAAAAAGGAACATTGAATCCTGCTTGAAGATGCTGATCACAAGAGCAGCTAAAAGCTTTGACTTGGTTCTTCTCCCGGTCAGCTTTTGCTAAACATTAGCACCTGGAAGGAGTCTGCTGGCAGGTCTGAGCATTCTGGCAGCGCCTTCAATGCTTCTGCAGTGAATTAAATCATCTCACCAGTCTCATTACTGACAGGAAGAGTAAGAGGGACGTTAGACAGACTGGTGGAAGAAGAGTTTTTCATGTGTGATGGGCAGCTTCTGACTACTACTGACACTTTCCTCCTGCACGCAATTTATTTTCAAGAGGCAGTGTAGCAGCTGTTCTCTTTAGAATAATACTTTAAGGTCAAAGAGGAGATCAATGAAAAGGAAGAATGCTGCAGTTTAATCGATACACGTAAAGAGAAAAGCTATAAAGCTAAAGATGTGATCATTCATGATTTTTTTTGTGCACTTACATCTTGAGTGAACTTTGTTTCAAAGTGTTTCTGCGGCAGCAGCAAATCATTTCCTGTCCAGTCGGTGTGGCCACACAGCCACGCTTACAGTCTGAATATTCATTTTATTCCTTTTCAATGCAAAACACGCACATGAATGATGAGGACAGCTGAGCTGAAAACCAGGTTTGAGCTGAACATTATCTAAAAAATCAAATCTTCCTGTAAGACCTATTCATATTGCTGCATAGACACCACAAAGACACCACTCCACAGTTGAATGGAAGCACAGAGACGAACTTAATGATTTTTACAAAGACGCCCACGTCTCCCCAAATATGTTTCTGTCCCATTGTGTTGTACTCTTATAGTTAATAATGAGCTGCCCGTATACATTTTCAGTGGTCTAACGTTTCTCCCATTATGTGCATCTGAAGCACAATGGGAAGATGAGAAGGACTGAAGACACATCCCAGCAGTGACACCTCAGACTAATGATGAGCACCTCAACTCCTCTGGGAAAGAAAAACTTGCTCGCGGCTGTTAAATAAGGATGCAAGAAATCTGGAAGAGGACTGTCTGTACAGCTTTGTTTCAATGCCCACTTGGACATGAGACAGGCTGATGCAGTGTGGCTGTCAGAGCCTGGCACTTTGAGGATCCCGTTAACGTCGACGGAGAGGCCGTTTCACTGCCTGTCAGACATGAGGCTTCCTGACTGAACCCTCCGTCAGACAGACAAGAACACACAGCTTCGAGGACACGCCGCCTCTCTCCTCGTGACGGGTCTGACGTCTCCCCATGCAGGAGCAGTGCACCTCATGTTCAATAATCATGACCAATGCGTATCTGCAAAATCCCTGCAAGCAGAGCAGCAAGAGGCACAACTAATGTGCTTACGAACTGACAGAAGTGTTCAACGTTGACATGAGTTCCTGCAGAGATAGGGAGGGGCAGGTTGTGTTTGTTGGGATAGTAACTGTTAATAGTGACTTCAAATGAGAGCTAGTTGAACCAAATGGCGTGAAATGGCCCTTTAACCCTTCACAGGGTCATTCATGAATCCATCTTCGCCTGCTTGTTACGGTTACAGGTCGCTGTTATACTGGAGTCGATCTCAGCCGTCAACAGCAGAATACACGCTGGAAGGACAGACAACACCATTCACACTCACATTCACACCAATTAAACCTCAGCGTGCTGTTGGAGGTGGGAGGACCCCGAGAGAACCCACGCAGACACGGAGAGTGCATGCAAACTCCACACAGACAGATCCCAGGCCAGGAATCAAATCAGGCACCTAACTAACCACTAACCACCATTAACCACTGTTCCACCCCCTTCATAGGGTGAGAAACCCAGTCTGATCACTGCTATCGTTCTCTATCTTTCCCTCTCTCACACACACACACACACACAAATATGAATATTTATGAATATTTTGGGAAAATGTCAAATGTCCTCAACTGTCAACTGCCGTATCTATAGAACTTCATTGGCTTGTAACAACAAATATAACATTTTGAAAAAATCTAAAAGTAAAAAAGTAAATTATCGCCAGTAACGCTCTGTGGTGTAAACTTGTCATTTCAATCAGATCAGTGCCCTATAAAGGGTAAAAGCAGCATCGATTTTGGACCAGTGCAAAACTGTCAGCAGCTTGTTCGTTGTATTGTTTGTGAAACAGCTGGGTGGGTGGGTTTCCTGCGGCTGTCTGCTTCCTCCAGTGACAGCAGCTGTCCAGATGTGTCATGTTCAGTGAAGGCAGAAGAGGAGAAGCTGACAACTGCAGCAGAGCAGGTTATTATAAAACAGCCTTCCCTAAGAGTAAAATGTAAAACAACTTGAGTGTGAAGGTGTTTATCTCCTGCAGGTGTATCGCTCCTCATTTCTCTCTCTCTCTCTCTTCAGTTTTGCTGCCGTTTCTCTGCATCTCCATTCGGCCTACAAAGGTGAAAGACATTCAACCTTCCCGTGTGCAGCAGTGAGTGAGCCCCCCGCACTTCCACCTTTACTTAATCTCCTTCACCTCATCCAATATGGAACCCCCCCCTCACACACACACACACACATACACACACAGAATGGTGTAAACTCAGCCAGCACAGCGCCTCATTTACAGGTGCATTGATTTCACTGATGCCCTATGAATACATTTCGTATGCATGAGTGTGCAGCAATCTGGTTCTTGCGAACGTGTCTTCACTCTTTCTGCTCTGTTCAATCCACAGCGCCGCTCACACACTCCAGACCCACGCTGAACAACAATGTCCATTCTCTTATTGTTGATGATTGCCACAGCACTCTGATGACACTTTACAATATATGAATATATCTATAACATTAAAAAAAACATGGAAAAAAAACAGGATGAGCGTCAGATCCTTCTTAAGCTTCAATCAAGCTTATTTCCTCCAAACTCATCGACTTCCAAGTATTCCAAGCTGCCCACAACAACACAAGTTGATAGGTTCTTTATGCATTTTTTAAAATTTCCTATATATTCCCAGGCAAATGCCATCAGCGTTTGTAATTGCATCTGTCCACGTCAGCTCCCAAACAAAGGCGTCCCTGCTGAAGCCTCTTACCTGAGGCTGATGAGATGAGAATGACAGGTGGAGCGTTCAGGCCTTCTGGGTCCACTTAGATTGGGTTGAACTTGTGCTCTGCGATTTCATCTCCTCCATGCTCGGGTGTAGAAGGAAAATATAAATTTACTGTTTTATTGACATCGTTAATGAGTGACACCAGGAGACCCTCGCAAGAGAATTGCATACTAAATTCTCCCCCTCCCTTTCTCTCACCCAGACAGAAATCC
The DNA here is from genome assembly GCA_901007665.1 of Aeoliscus strigatus. Lineage (NCBI taxonomy): Eukaryota > Metazoa > Chordata > Actinopteri > Syngnathiformes > Centriscidae > Aeoliscus > Aeoliscus strigatus. The sequence continues at coordinate 75,131 of CAAKHB010003719.1, forward strand.
TCTAATCTCAGCAGTTAATAACATGTTTTCCTCTTCTTCTAGGCTCCCCAGTCCTTTCTCTCCCGCTCCCTCCCTTTCTCTTACCCAGTTGTCCAGGCGACAGTCAGTGAGAGACATTTCATCCCACAAGCTCCTCTCTCTCTCATGGCTTTGTTCAGTTTGCTCTGCTGACTAGCTCAACAGTGGAAGGGAGGAGAACACAGCCCTCAAACCACTATACATGCACCGCAGTCGGGGGTTGGGGGGCAGCAGAGCCTAGAGGGGTCTACTAAACGGGTTATGACGCATCTTTGACATTTCACCCCCCAATCGGAGGGTTTTATCCGCTCAAAGTGACGCGGTGTGTCGAGGTGCTGCAGCCAAACCCCCTTCCCTTCTGTCAGAGTTGGTATGGTCGGATCTGGGCTCAGTGGTGGTTAGGTGGGGTGTGTTATGAGAGGGTGATCACGATGATTGGCTACAGTGGTGTACAAAGTGCAAGCAATTTGAAATAATCACATAAAATAAGGGCGTACAAGCTTGTGCCGGTCTTAGGTGAACCCCAAATGAAGCCGAGCGCTTCTCGACTGCTCATCCAGTTTTCCTGCTGTGTGCTCGTCCCTTCACACAGAGTCTGGCCTGGGTGGTCAGGGAGGATTTGACTTGTCATATTAGCATTGTTATGGTGATAATGCTGTGTCTCTGACAAGAACCTCTCCTGTAGAGTCCTCTCTCCATCTCATATAACCTGCACTTACTGCCACATCCGACTCATCCATCACCTCACTTCTCCACCTTTGTCCAGGTTGAACTTGGATTGGCTCGTCATCAGCGTGTGATAATCCTTCATCTTAATGGGGGAAGATAAGCCTCTCTGTTGTCAAATTTCCATAAGTATTACTGCAGTGTGTGTGTGTGCTCAGAATTCAACACCAAAATGAAGGCTTGGCGTGTGTGTGTGTGTGTGTGTGTCTCTGGCACCCAGCAGGTCACTTTGTCTTCTTCCTGTCGCTCTTGTTGAGGCTGTGACACACTCATTGGCTCAACAGATTTTTCCTGTGAAGTGAGTGTTATCATGTATCGCTGCAGCGCTGTGGGGGAACAAACACATCTTATGAAATCTCCTCAGTCATTAGAAGTGCATGACAATCGATCAAAGCTGAGACTGCAAACTGAGCGCTTTGTAAAGGTTTAATGGTTCCTTCTGATCGCAACACTCCCCTAAACATACACCACTCACAAATATTGGCAGGCAAGAACTCAGAGGCAGTTGACTTCTGATCATGATTTACACTGAAACAATTCAAATATAGACATGAACCATTCATTCATTCTCATGCATACCTAACAGACGTGCAAACTTACACATGGGCTTCAGAAACAGACTAATGGAGGCTGGATTTGCTCCGACGAAGTCAGAGCTGCTGTTTGATGGCTCCATCGAGGCCTTCAGTCCAGAATGAGCCTTTCTATTTGTTTTGGCTGTGAGAACAGATTTATATCAAAAGCCAGAAGGTGCAGCAGCCTGAGTAACAGTAATAGAAACGGTGTGAGGTGATAAACAATCCTATGCATTCAACAATATCCAAGAAGACGACAAAGGTCAGGCTAACTTACAGGACCATTTCTGTATTTTCTCTACTTCGTCCCCCAGGGTGGAAATGGTTATTTGTGCCACAAGAAAAAATCAAAACCTGTGAGTGGCAAATACATTTTCCATTGCTCCTGTTAAGGGTCACGGCCCTGCTGTAGCCAGTCCCAGCTGTCAAAGAGTGAACGACAGGGTACAAGTCAGACTCCATTGTACAGCTGAATTCCACGTGGCAGCAGTTTGGTCTGTGTCCCTCCGCTGAAGGGAAGATGTCAGCAGGATTTGACGCAAGTGTTTTGGGGTTTTTTTGGGTCCCATTTTCACTTAAGCACTAAAGTCATCCTTTAGGATGTTTGTTTAGTTCACTCAGGAACATATTCCATGCAGGTGTCTGCAAACTGTTCAAAGGTTCACTGACTCATCACTCTCAGTGGGAACCGATTAAAAATGAGAGTTACACAGGTCACAGTCATGCTATCAGGACGTAGAATCTAACAAGTGATGACCTGCTTGTGTCTCTTACACACGTTAAACACGAAGAATTCCTTCCTATGTACTATCAAAGGAGCCACAGCTAAAAGTCACAGAGGGAAGTCTACGCTGTGATGACTCATCTACAACTGCACATAAAACTGAATGTTCAGGCAACGTGACTACACATGATACCATTGATTTCATGCTGCACAACTGGAAAGACAATGTGCATGTACTTCTCCCTCAGTGACTGACGGCAGTCAGGAGCGAGTGATCTCCATGTTTCCATTTCTTTCTCTGCTGATGGATTGCTGTAACAGTTTTAGCACCCGCTGAATGAACTCAGATGAAGCCCAGTTTTTGGAAACTGTGGAAAACCCATTAGGATTTATGACAGAAAAATCTTAAATATGTTAAATAACTTAACAAATAACATTTACAAACAAATATTTTGTAACAGAATGCTAGAAAAGATTCAACCTTCACGTGTATAACAACTGTCAGAAGACATTTGGCCTGAGTGTTTCATTTCTGCCACTTCACGACGTCACAGTGAAAAACAACAGTCCGCGCGCACTGGTCAACACGACCGAGGTGACGGGATTGAAATGTGCTCAGCTCATTGGTCCACGAGAAAGTAATCACACCAAACACACACGTTCTGTAAACTCACACTCACTCATACTCTGAAATCTGTCTACTGACGAGCGGGCAGCGGGGGGTTCCTCTGACTACCAAAGATGAGTTTCCCGGATCTCAGAGATGATGTTACTGGCCTTTTTAAGCGCCTAAGAAACACATACAGAGACGCAGTGTTAACAAGAGCAGACAAAACAACCTTTTGTTGCTGATACTCAAAACCTTTTGAAAGAGGAAACGCAATTTCACCTCAAGCATTTGAGCAACCTCTGTCCTCTGCTGTGCCGTGTCCTGTGACTCAATGAGCAGCTCCTGCAGCAGCTGCTGTTTGTACAGCTGCCCCACCAGCTCGCTCTGCAGATGCTCTTTCACAAAGTTCACCAGGAAGTGCATCACGGTCTTGGGTACACTGCAGACACAAAGCGGAGGCACATGTTGAAGAACCACAACAAAAACAAACTCTGAGAAAACGAGACAGGGTGTCTGACCTGTCTTGGATGCTTTTGCGGACAATGAGGAAATAGCACTTGATGAGGCGCTGGATGACCTCACAGTCCCTCTGCTCCTTCGCACTCAACTTGCGGGATACTGGCACCGCCTGGCAGAGAAGGGACAAAACCTGGTACTTGTGGTCTGACTCAATGATAGCAGCCGTTTTCACTCCCAACCTGAAATGTGTTCTGAGGCTAAAAGACACTTAACAGGAAAATGTGCTGAAATCACAAACGTTTCAGTCGAAGCATGTGACATTTAATAGTCTCACTTTCATGTCATTCATTAATAACACATCAAATATGTGATTAGACATTCTCAGCTCCATTCAAGCTAACCTTGTGACAGCTCAGATAACCCAGCGTACACATCTGATCACTCACTGTGTCCAGAAGGTTAATGGCCTGGCCTTTGCTGGGACTGCCATAGCCTGCCGTTGCTGATTTGTCTTCTGCAACCTTCTCGTTCTTCCAGCGTTTCCCTCCATCAAGGGCTTCTGTCTGATAGCAAGAAATCCAACCATGAAGGGTTTTTTTTATGTCTTTTCAAAATTCTTTTTTGATTGAGCCCTGAAATCTCCTGCACACTTTGAAAGTCTCATGGAATGTTGAAACATTATGTGTCTTTGTGTCTTTGCTGAGGCTTGGAGAACAAACGCCTCCTGTCTGGGAGACAAATACCTGTTGACTGTTGACAGATGCTGAGACCTGCGCTGCATCTGTGAAGTCTGGATGCTTTGTGTTGATGTAGGCAAGTTCTATAGCTACTAAGTTGTGTACCTGCAGAGAGACAAAAGACAAAATAGTTGAGATATATGTGTGAAGGTGCAGAGTTAAATTGTTGGCATAACTCAGTATGAGTAGCAGAACTCCCCACTAGTCTGGTTTAGAACTCAAGAAGCTTGAAGTAAGTCCAGTTTCCTAGTTCATTCATTCATATTTCCAACTTTTACCATTTGCTAGTCTGAATTACCATTTCATTTGTAATTGGCAAGCGTTTCCTCAGCAATCCAGTCACGACCTCCACAATGGAATCATGGAGTTTGGGGAATCGCAGGAGCTCCTTGACAACAGCAAAGACAAAGCTTTTCACGTGGCGTTGTCATAAACGAGGCTCTACAAGTACGGAGGTGTGTCTCATCGCACCTGTGTGCTGTAAGAGGAGCAGTGCTGAATGATTCTCTGCAGTTCTTCATGGACCAGCTCTACACAACGCAGGCTGGGCTCCTCCAGACGCTTAATCTGACGCTTCACCAGCAACTCAAAGGACACCTCAGGGACAAAGAGTGCTGGCCGCGGACCCTGGAGGCACAGC